>JANHFY010004545.1:0-13693 GCA_027560095.1 Chloroceryle inda | reverse complement strand
GCTTGCTCGCTTGCTTGTCCTCTCTCTGGGAGCTCTTCTCCCCTCTTGGACTGCTTTTCCATCTTTGCTTGGCTTGGCTCAGGTCCTCTTTTGGTTCCTTCCTCAGAGCATCCAAGAAGGACTCTGTCTGTTCTGCCTTTGATCCCAAGCACTGTGTTCCTGAATCTGGTACCAGAATCCAGCTCCTGAACACAGCTCCCATCTGCTGCGGGGCCCAGTCCGGGACTCCCCCGGTGCCTGCTCCAGAGCATCAGTGGTGACGGTGATGTAATGACTATCAGGGGGTTGGGTTCAATACTGGTTTTGTATAGATTTGTACATATTCTGTTTTTATTATTATTATTTTCATTCTCATTCAAGCTGTTCTAGTTTCCTTTTCTAATTGCTAAGTCTCTCTCCCTTATTCTCTTTCTCGTCCCCTTTGGGGAGGGAGGGGGGTTAACAGAGAGCGTCTGTTATTGGTCTAAGGGCCACCCTGACCCTAAACCATGACAGCTGTTCATCAAGGAAATAAACTAACCTGCACAAAATAGTTTGAAAATCAAAACCTCTCTGTGTAAAGGTGGTAATCCTGACAATTTTTGTGGTTTTTATTCAACTCCATCAAAGATCAGAGTGGAACGCTTCCTATGTTTCTAGGTTGAGCATTTTGTTGCATTTTGCTCAAGTACTTGTCATACTAATTTTAGGAATTCTGTTTAATACAGTCTGATGAAAATTCATCCATTATTCTTCATGTAATGCAAGGGGCACTTGACCGCATGCTGATGGTACTGGGGTATTTTGGATAGCAAAGATAAGGAACAACTATAAATTCTGCAGAAAGACCTCAGAACATAGCATGAGTGGATGGTAAGAGAGGAGATAACACTCCACATATATAAGTGTAATGGGATGCATGCAGAAGGAAACCACCCTAACTTTGCATGAGCAGTGATGGATTCTGAACTTGCTGTTGTTGTTCAGGAAGAAGATACTGGAGTTGCAATAGCTACTTTTGTGGGAAAAAAAAAAAAACAAAACAGCTTTACTCTCAGTGGTATTCAAAAATAGAACAGAGTGTCAGGAATTAGTAGAAAAGCATAGAGAACAACCTGAAAAACTTCCTATTAATTCTGTATGAGGTTTAATGCTATATAAATCCATAGTATGCCTAAACCTAAAATGCTGTTTGCAGTTCTGATTCTTCCTGTCTCAAAAAAAGAATACAGTAGAAATGGTAAGGATACTAAAAAGTGTTGTCAAGGTGACCAGCCCTATGAAAGCACTTCTCCATATAAACTACATAAATTAAACAAGGCCCCTCCACTGTAAAGATACCAAAGAGACAGAAAATTGAGATGTAAAGAGTTGTACAAGGTCTGAAGAAGGCAAACAGGGAATGACTAGTCACTATGTCTTATGATACAGTGCTGAGGGAAACCAGGTGGGAAGGTGTTCAAAACAAAAGGGAGTGTGACTTTTCAAAACATACTCATCTGTGGCATTCCTCACCCTAGGATGCTGTGGATGCATGAAGTCAGTGATGGAATAAAATGTGGAAACATGGGTCTATGAAGGACTGTGTAAATGTACTGACATCCTGCATTACTGGATGTCTAAATCATAAATTACTGATGGCCAGCTGTATGTTTGCCTTGCTAAAGACTTTCCTTAAGCATTTAATATGGGTAACCACGAGAGACAGGATACTCAGGATAGATGGTCCATTGCCCAAATTCCAGCTCTTACACTAAAGAATATGGGTGCACTGAGTAGAGGGGCTATCTGAATATTGTTTGGAAAAGGATGGTTGGATTTCAGGAATAGTACTGAGAAAGCATTTTATTATTTTGTTGATCTGATGAAGGGTGACTTTTTTTTTTTTCCTTTTCCTTAGCCTTCACTTTTTTTGTACCTTACTGCTTTTCCTCATCTGCTTACTTATAGATAATTACTTTTTTCTTCATACCAAACAATCCTCTAGCCCAGAATACAAAAATAGAATCAAGCACCCACACTAATGAATGTATTCTGTGAAGCATTTCCAGTTTTCCTCCTTTGTTCTTGGCTTTGCTTTCTACTGTGGAGCTGAAATGAGCTTAGCCTAGAGCATGTGGTCTTCCAGCTATCAAGACAGGATCAGGAGATGTCATAGGGGAATATTTGTAGGGAGTTATGATTCCTGTTTTATGTTGTCCTCTGTTATTATTATTTGCAGAACTTGCAGTCCATGTATGCATGTTCACCCAGTGTTTAGGGACCAGCTTAAAAAGTGGTTCCAGTGATGCTGTTTCTGCTCCTGGTCCAGCATCTTAGTCACTGACACCCTGGTGGGATCCTGGGGAGTCAGCCTTATTTGCATTGGATCTGTTATGCTTCCACTATGCATTGTGTTAGTCTAGCAATAGCACATGTTTGGAGAGGTAAACATTTTTCTAGTTTGATCTTCTTGGTTTTTATTAAGATGGATCTTTTCTAGTAAGGTCACCTGGAATTGAGCTAACACAAACAAGTGAGGCAATGATGTATTTTTAGAAGTGGTATACTGCTTTCTCTGAAGTGGGTGCAATTAAAGTTGGCCTATAGCAACCTCCATCAAAAATCTTATACTTAATTCTTACTTATTCTTTTTAGAAAGAGTTTTAAGTGATATATGCATACATAAAACAACATTTCCCCCTTCTCATAACAATCAAAAAGTCTTCAGTAAAAGACAGGTAATATTTTTTAAATGAGATGTGAGATGTTAATTTGGCCTTGACTCCTCTGCCTTGTCATTGGAATACTAATTCATTGGCAAGTTAAAACATTCCCTTTTAGCTCCAGATGACCTAAACTAGTTTGAGTCCACAAGTCATCAGTCTTTCTTCATTTACACTTCCTTCTTCGGGACCATTGCTGTTGATTTTATAACAAGCAGGTTCTGGTATTAAATCTAGCTGTATACATGCTGAGTTCTTGCTGTGACATAACAAATTATGTGACTAAAGCCTTTTGAACACACATGTTTTAATTTATAATTTTATCAGAAAAAAAAACAAACACAAAACCCAATAGATAGGACTTCTTAATTCCTTCAGCACTTTACTTCCAGTTACAGGTGTCAAGGTTTAGGGCTGGGCCAGCCATTAGACAAATGACAGATGCTTACTATTAACAGCTCTCCCTTCCCAAAGGGGAAGAGAAAGGGAATAAGGAAGAGAGGCTTAGTGATTAGAAAAGAAAATTAAAACAGCTTCAATTAAAATAATAACAATAAAATGAAATACATACAAATATATAAAAAATCAATATCAAAGCAACCTCCCCTGATGGCAATTACTGAATATGATGTATATGGGATGGAGTCCTTTGCTAGTCAGTTTAGGGTCACCTGTCATGTGCACTCCTCCCTGACAGTGTGACTGTTTGCTTTCTGCAACCCTTGAGATTGAGCAGTGACCTTGGTCTCCACAAAGGCAAGTATAAGCAAGGGACTTTCTGCAGACTAATCCTTGGTTGTAACTCTAAACATCAAGCATTATCAGTGCTAGAAGCAGGCACTGTCAGCCAAAATCTGTCATTGACTTCAGAAAGTGAAGTTACTGAGAAGAGATTTTGCTGAAAAATAGAATCACAGAACAGAGTTCATTCTGTTCTAACTCAAACCAGGACACCAGGAAGGAGTTGTAAGAAAAAAAAAAAGAGAAAATAAATACCAAGAAAAGATACATGTTTTTCAGGTAATAAATTTCCAAGAAACCAAATGTATCCTTATGGATATTTTAATTAGATATAATAGGACACTCCATTCCTAGGTCCTGGCAGTGTTATGGGATTCTCAGATCTCTATATATGGTCATAATATATTTTTGATATAACAGTAATGCTCATTGGTAGATCCAAGGCAAGCCTGAGTCCTGTTGTGCTAACCACTGAGTAAATAACACTGAGAGAGATATAAACACTTCTGTGGTTTCCTAAGGTATGATATTTATGGACAACAACGCAGCGTCAGCAGTAACCAGTATTGTGTTCTTAAACAGATCAAAAAACTGTACTCTACATATTAGTTATACATGCTGTTGTATAACTGCCATATAACCTATCCAACACTGGATATATGTTAGTTACCTCTATTTTTGAATGAGTGCTCTGAATTTGAGAACTGAAAGGAAAGCTTTCATTTAAAATGAGAAGACAATTCTGTTTTACTTTCAAGATCTCACCTAACAAATCCAAGGAGTATTTCGCCACCCTCTAAGTCTGTCCTTGCTGATTTCTTACTTTGTATTTGCTATACAGAATATGCATTTGAATTTTGTTTTGTGCATTTCTTCATAAAGATTTTCAAGCAGGATGTAATTGGTTCAGTCTTAGAGGGTACTTTTTCACACTGTGTCACTTTGAAGAGTTGAAATGTATGGGAAGATGTCACTAAATAAATACATCAGGAACCTTGAGCTTTATTTATTTTCAGTATGTATTAGTTTTGCTCAGATTGCAAATCCCATTAATGTGCAAGAAAATGTAGGCACTTTATTTCCTTAAGAGGCTTTTTCTTTTATTAACCTAAAAATCATATAGCCCATTCTTGCTCTGAGTAAAGTCAGAAGAAGAATCTCTGCCAAGGACTTGCTGTTCACCAAAACTTCAAAATGTTTACAGATGCTCTTATTGCATCTAGTGAGGAAGAAAGATCCCACTGTGTCAGCCGAGTGGGAGGCTCTTCCTGACAAGCTGCTGTAAAGAATGTCCAGACATTCCTGATGGCAGCTCCATGCCTGCTGACCCTGGGAACACCAACTATTGAGTATTGAATGGAAGCGTTTGGAGGTTATGCTAATCTTGTCATTTCCTGAGCTGTTCTGAAAAAAAAATATATAAACGGCAGTATTCTATCTGTTCACATTGCTTTTAGTCACAGGAACAGAATTGTGACCTCAAACACTAAAATATCTCTCCAGTTCTCTTTCTGAAAGAAAAAAAAACAAACCCAAAACAAAAACAAAACAACAATATGAAATAGTTTTGAGAACCAACAGTTAATACATCTAGACCAAACCTGAGTTCCTACACTGAACTCCCTCAACCAGTAAAAAGACAACAAAATCGACCATCTGATAGGTCTTTTGGAGCTGCACTGTGCTTAGTTTCTCCAAGTGAGATGTCTTATTAGGACCACTTCTTTTTAAAAAGAATGGTATCTAAATGTGGCTATCCTGTACAAACACGTAGGCGTTGCTGACATTGCTTTTACAATAGTGCTTCACAAATCAGAAGGAAAATCAGATGAACTAAGTAATAAACATTCAAAAAGCAAAGATGATTATAGAACGTATTTATTGGCTATTTTTTCATTACACTTTGTGTATACATGCAAATATTTGCTTTGTTGCTTTGATTTGAGAAAATATATATCTAATTAAAAAAACCAAACACAACAAAGTTGCTTCATGAAAATATAATGACAGGATTTAAAAAAGCTTCAGTTTCTATCCTGGTTGCCTAAAATGTTGATTAAGCTATCAGTCAGTCTTTATAGTCTTTGAAATCACTGAACAGTCCCATCTGGACCATGAGCACATTTTTTGCCCCCACTGGCCTCTTAGAGGCAGAGTGCATGGTAGTGAGTGGTCAGCAGCAGCCCACTGGTTAAACAACCAGCACCCAGTATCAAGCTCTAAGCTGGTCACCACAGTTGTCCCCTGTCCAGGTGACTGGGCAGGATGGGGTGTTAGGTTGGGAGGACAGGAGGCCAGAGGACATGGGAAAAGCAGCAGGAATGTAAGGTGTGAATGAGCATAGTCCTTTCACAGCATATAGAAAGCAGGAGGACTTGAAGGTTTCACCATTCCAACAGAAAACACAGCCTAGGAAAAGCAGGCTTCAACAGAGCTTTTCACAGAGCTGGTTGTTTCCATGTGTTGCTGCTATGACATTGCATTTGGTTCTGCCTCATGGAGAAATCACTATGTAAATCTCTTCCAGAACCTGATGCTAATGAAAATGTGTCATATATGTGGGGTTTTTTTTTGGTTTGTTGGTTTTTTTTTTTTTGCTAGATGATTTACCATGACACAAACAGAAGCTGCCAATCATCTACAATGCTGACTGAGTGGTTGCTTTTCTCCTCTATGTAAACACTGTGGAATGAACATCTCTTCCTTTGTGCTACTTATCTACTTTTTATTAAGTGCTCAATGTATGGCTCTGTGAAGATTTTTCTTCAGAAAAGTTCTTCACTTTAGAATTAGTTCCTATCTTGTGGTCCAGATTTCTGTGTCTTTGTGGCATTGATACATAGCCTATTTTTGTGGAAAGTCAAGAATGCTGGCAGGCGTAGCTGCTCTGGGCTGCACTTGGCTGACTGTTACCTTTTTTCTCTTCTTGAGATAATTCAAGTTTTTTCCTACTTGTTGACTGAATCTTATTATTATCACTCTCCTTTGTGTAGAAGGAATTGATTATTGGAATAAAAAAGATAACATTAGCCATGTAGCTTGTATGTATTTCTACCTTTACTCACTCTTGTTTTAAATTAAAATCCCTGTCCGCACCTGCCAAACCCGATTGAAATCTGAAATTTTAATTCCATTTGTTTAATTAACAGTTTTGTCATGCTGCAACTACTTTTAAAATATTAGCTTTAAAAGTCTTTGTAAACATCTGTCTGATGAAAGAACCAGCAGTCATCAGCTTTGTTTGTTTGTTTGTTTAGATAGCACCATCAAGCCATCAGCTTCTGCTCTGAATTGAGAATGTCCATCAGAGACAAGAAGTATTGGTGAACATTGCAGTCTTGTTCTCCTTTTGGTACCTTCTGGTAGCATTTAAAACACGATGGTGGACTTACAAGGTTAACATTAGTATCAGAATCCTTCCTCTAACCTGGTCTCTTTAATGAACCCCCAAGTCTCTTTACGTAGTAAACAACCATGGTAATCTAAATAGAGCTGTGGCTAACTGCAAAAAAACAAGTGGCTCTTGCTCTTGAATAGCATTCCTGGATGTTCCTTCTCCTGCTAAGTGTTTTGCAATGAGGCTTATTCTAGGTAACTTTAGGTTTTGCAAATCAAATTCTGGCTCGTTGGAGATGACTCAGGGGGCTAGGTGTTCCCTTCTTCAACAAAATCTCTTACAATTTTTCATGTGTCCAGCCAACTAATTAACACACAGTATTTTTAATAGAGCAGGGTTTATTAAGTAAAATATGAAGAAAAAACAATAAAAACATTTAAATACAATAGTGATTTAAATTATTTTAATAATTACAACTGTTTGGGGCTATGGAAAGCAATAATATGGACACAAATTTATTAACTGAACTTATACCAAACATCTGGGTTTAGCAGAATGCTAAGGGCAGTAAGTCAAACACTCAAATGTTAGGTGGTACTAGAATTAGGATGACTAAGTGCATATTAATTCCCTCTTCCTGTAATACTTCTGCTTCCTACTTTTGCTCATCAAGGAACATCATCTATATATTCTGAACTGACAAAGTCACAATGCAGGCTGATTTATGTATATTTGAATGAAAAAAATTACAGCAGAAGATAGCTGTACACTTTTAAATGGACTGCCTGTAATAAACACTACACTTTGCCAGCAAAATTCAAAGCTCTTTGGGAATTGGTGGGATGCCTTTGATTTGAGAATCACTTTGGGAAAAAGCACTGCATGAAGGCTAAAGGTATAACTGAAGATTGCTCAGCTTGCCACAGATTTTGCACAGATTTCTTAGTGCTACTTATAGGTTACATTTGAAAAACAAAAAAAATTACACTTGTGTACCATATGGGAGGGATTTGGGGCAGTAATCAAATACAAACAGTGGTATTAACAACAGCATGATGCTAGACCAATATGCTCTGTCCCTAATTCACAGCCCACAGCATCTGCTCCTGTAAATGACACTTGGTGGGGGAATCTCGGTCATATATGTTTAACACTTGCACGTTTGACCTTGTAAGGAGACAGGCAGAAGACATTAAATGCCCAAGTGCCAACCCAGATGCAGAATAACTTTACAGGGCTATAGGCTGGGCTTCTTTTCAAGCCTAGGATGATGTAGTGGAATGTATGGATGGAAAAATAAATCTATTATTATATGTCATGCATCTTGTTTAAGCTCCTGCTGTCTGTCTTGTTACATAAACCCTCTTGACAAGTGCTTCCAGTTTATTGTGCTCACAGCCAGTCATAGAGAGTGAAAGGGCAGAGGATGAGATCTTGGGTCACAAAAATATGCTGTTTGCATTTAAATAAAGGGGCATATGAACTCTCTTTTTCTGACTAGTCTTTTTTTGTTCCTGTCAAATTAATTTACGTGCATTTTTTAGTGGATTTAAGATATGCTCAAAGCAAAACAAAAATGTTTACACAGGAGATTTCTCTAATTTAGCTAAATCACTTCTTAAAAGTGACTTAGGGGCTGGCTTGCTTGGAGAATTTACTATTAAATTCTTATGCATGGACAACTCCACCATCACTTCCTATGCTGTACATTTCATTGCCTGTCTCTCACTGCCTGCTCTGTGTGCCTTCATGGGGTAAATGTGATTTAGAGGAAAAAACATGATAATATCTATGTTATGTATTAATTTAAACATTCTTGAATCTAGATTCCCATGCAGAAGAATTTAAGATTGTAACTTTTCATCATTTCAGCCCAAATTCTGACCTATTTAGGAGACCAGGGTTATTAATATTTCCTATTATTTCTACTCCTCAAACTTTTCAACTGGGTTTCTCCAAGGCATTCTTTGTTCTCACTTCTTCCTTCCTCTTCATTTTGAAAGTATCAGTTCTGGGAAGTGGCTGAAAGACAGAAAAACACACACATAAAAATTGTTAGACTGCAGGTATTCATTGTAATTCCCCACCCTTCCCCCCCCGGAGATATGAAGGTGAATCAGGAAATGGATGGCTTTTTCAGATCACATGAATCAGTACCCCAGAATTCATCATTTTCACCAAATATCTGACTACTTTTAGGGACTCAAAGTTAAGGCTCATATAACAACATCTTTGTCTGCGTTATCTTTCAGAAACTTTAATGAAAACAAAGAGGCAATTATTATAAATCAGCTCGTACATTTATAAATGCAAGTGTACATTTATTTATATTATGTCCTTGTGTCAAAAAGATCACCCTAAGCATTCATAAAATTAAACCATTCTTCTTTTAAAGAGCCTAAATCATGCACATAATAATGAGAAACACTACTTTGTTCTTGCTTTTTATCATAAATGGTAAATATAAATTTATCAGATTAACATTAGCTCTCAAAGGCCATGTAATTTAGAATATCATCACACTGTTCCTAATTCATAGATACTAGAGGTACTAGTCAAATAACCTCTAAATACAGCACATAATGCAAGACAGTAATTTGACAGAAACTACGAGAGAGTTTGTAAGCCTATATTTCCTTGTGATTTAAAGCAAGTATTACAGTGGTGTCTTTTGCTAAAACAAAATTTTGCTCGGGCTGAACTTGTTTTGTGTCTGCTTCTGGGGTATGTGCTACTGGGCTACAGATTTGCACATTCTGCTTTTTAACAGTGTACTTCCCTACTGGAACTATTTGAAGATGACATTGAACTATGCCAGATTCATGATGATCTAGCCGTGCAAGATGAGTTTGCTCAATGCAGGTGGCAATGCTTGAGGACTCACACAACTCAAATGTAGCAGACCAAATAATTTCCTGAATCTCATTGGGAAAGAAAGAAAGAATAAACAATGATGTAGAACTGATGAATAGGTCTCTCAGCAAGGTCATGTAAGCAAGGTGGATTCAAGACAGAGGACTGCAGAAACTCTGTTGTCTTTAGCATTGGTTCAGGATGGGGAGCTTGTTCACATGCACCATGCTCCTGGCTGGTCTGCTCTGGAAAGTTTCTGGTCACCAGGAAGGTTTCTCCTGAGTAACAGATCATGCACTTGAAAAAACAAAGGCAGGCAATTAACTGTGAGATTTCGAAGTTTATCTCTGCATGTTTCTCATTAATTAAACAAAAATATCTAATGTTTTCCAAGGAGAGAAGAATACCACAGATGCAATGAAAATGAAGCCTTTGAATTCTGTCATTGTGAAGCAAGTGAGATCTTTTAATCAAATTATAGAATAGTTTGGGTTGGAAGGAACCTTTAAAAGTCATCTAGCCCAAACCCCCTGCAGCGAGCAGAGACATTTTAAACTAGAGCAGGTTGCTCAGAGCCCCATCCAACCTCTCCTTGAACGTTTCAGGGGATGGGACATCTACCACCTCTCTGGGCAACCTGGGCCAGTGTTTCACCATTGTAAACAATTTCTTCCTTTTAGCTAGTCTAAATCTACCCTCTTTTAGTTTAAAAATCATTACTCCCTGCCCTGTTGCAACAGACCCTGTAAAAAGTTTGTCCCATGTTTCTTATAGGCCTCTTTAAGTACTGAGAGTCTGCAGTAAAGTCTCTCCAGAGCTTTCTCTTCTTCAGGCTGAACAACCCCAACTGTCTCAGCTTTTCTTTGTAGGAGAGGTGTTCCACCACTCTGATCATTTTTGTGGCCCTTCTCTAGATCTACTCCATCAGCTTCATGTTCTTTTTGTGATGGGGACTCCAGAGATGGCCACAGGTGGGGTCTCACCAGAGCAGACTAGAGGGGCAAAATCACCTTCTGGCTGGTCATGCTTCTTTTGATGCAGTCCACAATAGGGTTGGCACTCTTGGCTGTGGGTGCACATTGCTGGCTCATGTCCAGATGCGCATCCACCAGTACCCCTAAATTCTTCTCAGAAGGATTGCTCTCAACCCGTTTTCCCTATGACGGAAGCATAGCTCAAGGCTGTTTTACTGATTTAACTACTCTTTTTTTTTTTTCTCCTTTCTTTTTTTCTGTAACATAACTTAAACTTTGGGCTTATGGTATCTGACTTTGTTTTTTTCTAAATGATAAAGGACAGGCATACTACTCAAGGTGCTATTGATGGGTAACATGAACACAGGCCTTCCCTTGCACCATGGCTTTCCCATCTAAACAGATGGAAATACACCCCCTTCCCTGCTTTCTAACACTCCTTATATCCTGCCACCGCAGGGAGGAGCTGAAATCTGGCTTCCCACCAAACTGGCCAAAAGCCTGAAGGTGCTGTGAAGCCTTCCCTCTTCCAACTGCAGTACCTTTCCACTTTCGCATGCTGCCATACCTTAACATGTTAGGCTCTGTTTTGTTTGCAAGGAGGAATCAAGAATTTTTAACAGTGAGAATAATGATAGAAAAATACAGAGCAGCAGAAGAGGTCATCTGCACTGGAAGGAAGGCTAGATAGAATTGGACTTGGTCCTCTCGGGGTTTTCTTTTCCTTCCTTAAATTAAATAACAGAACTTATGCTTCTTTCTTATCTACCCTCAACAAAATAATTCCAGATTATGTTAAGATATCCTTAGGTATTTTGGTTATAGGTGCTTGGTCTGAGATTGAGGCACCACTGTGCAAGGTACTCGTTATAGACCCAAAAAACTCTCAGCAACTGCTTGCAAAAGGATGTCTGGGGATTGCTTTGCCTAAAATTGCTTGTCTCACTCAACTAATCTGATTTAACTCTGCACTTAGACATAGCACAGAGTAACATGTAACATTAAATAACATTACATTTTATAGCTTTATTTCAAACGTGGTTAATCTCATGGCCGTTTGCTTTTTTCTTTGTCCATGAGTTTCACAAAATAAAGTAGAATTAATCATTGACATCACAACTGTTCTTCCATGAGAGTGGTAGCTAGCTGTAAAGAATATGAATTAAAATCTCTCAGGATATATAGAGAAAACATGATTCTAGTGGAATTTTTCTTAGGGTGTAATGTACATCATTAATCCAGTATCATATGAAGTCATAAATATTGTGGGGGGTTTTGTTGTTTGTTTTAGGTTGTTTTGGTTGGTTGGTTTTGGTTGGACGGGTGGGTTGTTTTTTTTGTTTTGCTTTACATGTATGTCCATCATTTCACAGCCAAACGACAGAGGAATTCTGAGGGGCTAAAATGTACATAATTCCTGGTGTTAAGATTTTGGTGTCTTTTTTGCTGGCAACTGGTTTTGCATACACAGTGCTTACTCTATACATACAGTATGGAAATTATTTGGTAGGTTTATATATTTTTTTTCCAGAAGTTAGAAAAATGAGTGTATCTCTTCTTTAAAAAGTAAAAAACCTAAAGTTACTGCAACAAGTGAAGATACAGACAAAGCACGGGACTTGCCATTGTGAGCAGATACATCTTAAAACCACTCCAAACAAACTAATGAATTATGCATGTGAATCATCCTCTATCTGCAGTTACTTTGATGGCAATTTTTAGGTCTAAGATGGATTCTTTTATTTTCTACACAAGTATTTTCTGGAGCTGAGGAAATTTCACAGAAAAGTGATCCTACATAAATACACATTACATTGGTGTCTTAGAAAACTCTATTCTCATAAATAAGGAAACGTCCTTGACTGTCAGGGTTACATGACTGTAGGGGAAAAAAAAGTTTATTATTTGCATTTGTGTTTTGTTTTGTTTTTTTTTGTTTGTTATGGTTATTTTTTTGATACCAAGAAGCAACCGGAAAGAACATTCCAAATTCCAGAGCTTCATTTGTAATGATAGTATTAAACTTTCATTAACTTTTCTCCTTGAACAAGTTTCTTTTACAGTGTAGCCAAAGTAACATTCTCCCTTGAGCTAGCTGTTTCAAGCAGCTTGGATTTGCAATATTTAGCTTGCAGGTAAGTTTTGGTTCTAATTGTTTTAGTTAAGTATATTTTTAATAGGATTGCTATAGAATGGATCAATTCTACGGTTTTGTTTGTTTTAATAAACTCTGAATGATTTTAGTTTCGTGTTTGTTTGTTTTGGTGTTTTTTGTTTGTTTGTTTGTTTTTTTATTGGAGGTCTTGCTGCAAACAACACAAGTCGGTTTCTGTTGCTTTGTACTAGAAATGTGCAAACGCTCGCGTAAAAAACCAAACCAACCAAGAACTGTGATGAATTTCATTAAAATACACGTAAGAACAAAAATATCTTCTGGTTTAACACAAATGGATTGGCTAAACACTAAAGCATGCGTCGAAAATACGGCGAGCGCGGAAATGCAAACGTACATACCTGGGAAGATGCTTGCGTGCCCCAGCTGCCAGCTCCGCAGTGCCACGTCTCACTGTCCCACGCACGCTACGGGACCTTTATAGGGAACTCACCCAGGGCCTAAAAATGAACTTTCGGGGCTGACACGTCGATCCGTGCTGTGAAGGGGAGGGAGGAGGCGGGGAGGGATTCGCCGCAGGCTTTGACGTGGTCACAAAAATGTCAGCGCTGCGCTTCCCCCCTTCCCTCCCCTCCCGGAGCCGAGCCGCTCAGCGCAGGGCTGAACAGCGGGGGCTGGTCGCTTCACCGCGCAGCGGATCGAGGACGGGGCCGCTGGTGCGCAGCTCCCGCTGCCTGCGCGGTTCCGCGCCGGCCCCTGGAGGCCGCGGGCCGGGCTGGTGGGGTTCGGCTCGCCGGCTCCCGGAGCGTGCTGGGGGAGCGGGGAGCCGACGGCTCGCAACCTCGGTAGAGGCGGGCGCTCCAGTGCCTCCTGCCCCGGGGCAGCCCCGGCAGCCCTTGGCGCCCAGCTTCCTTCGCCTCCTCTACCCGCTGCGGCTCGGATTGGGCGACACATCCCCAGTCTCCGGAGCCCCGGGCACCGGCCGGGAGCG
>JANHFY010004543.1:29955-52383 GCA_027560095.1 Chloroceryle inda | reverse complement strand
AAGGGAAGGGGGCGGGGGGAGGACTTCACTGTCCTCTCTGTCCACCCCAGGATGGCAGGGGACAGCTGTGGGCAAGATGGCAGGTACTGTGTCCAGGGCAGCAGGGGGGGGCAGTTGGCATTGCTGGGGTGGGGGCTGCCAGCCCACAAAGCAGTCCCAGCAATATATTGAACTAAGTTGGCCCTCCATGAAACAGCCTTCAACCGTCTCTCCAAGGACCCCAGGCAGTCAGTACTGCCCAGGGGGGTCTGGGCCACCCAATGTCAGTTCCACATCACCCTGCCCTCCTTATGCCAGGCTGCAACCTCGTGGGAAAGGCCCCATCCTGTGGGTCCCATGGCTGAGACAGAATCATGGAGCAGGAAGGAGCTGCTGTTACTTCCAGCTGAGCTGGGGACAATGAGTGACAATACCTCCTTCCTGCCACCCCTCTCCCTGGGGCGGCCAGCTGGCACCCTTGCTGTAGGGACAGGACATGGGGGATGAGAAGCCCCAGCCAGGCAGGAAGTACACCTGTGTCAGCACAGTGATCTGCCAGGCAACGTGATGCCAGACACTGCAGCCACTGGGGACAGCTGCTACCACCACCTGCGGGCTGAGCCAGGCAGGTTTTCCTGGGCACAAGTACAGTGACAGAAGGCACACTTTATGTTTTGTGCCAGCCCTGTCCCATCCTGCCCAAGACCACTGGAGACAGCACACCACCCACTTTTCCAGTGAGCACCCAGCTACCCCAGTGCTGGACACAACATGTGTCACTCACACCAGTGGTTTCCATAGGGCACAGGAGTTCAGCTACCCCAGGAATGGATGCCGAGCATCCCTGATGGCAATATCCTGCCTGCACCTGCATCCCCAGAGCAGCGAGGGCAGCCAGCTGCAGCCAGTGCTGCCGATTCAGCAGTCACACTGCGGGGCAGGAAGATCTGCAGCACCACAGGACAGAGCAAGGTCAGAGGTGGCGCCTGCCCCAGTAGGATGGTGGAACAGTAGCCACAGCCAGCACCACTTCTGCACGCTGCTCTTGCCACTCAACTGGGGCACACATCCCCAGAGCCAGACCATTGTGCACAGTGGAACTCATGGTTGGCACCATCCCCTTGGCTCCGCTTGCAGCAAAAGGAAGAGGTCAGCCCAGGGGAGGCAGCAGGATCAGAGCCATGGGGACAGGTTGTGGCTGCCCTGTGCAGGCAGATGTGCCCAACAGCCTTGTCCAGGTAGGCAGGGACTTAAAGCTTCATCTATTTATTGCTGCTGCCCAGCTGGGCCCCGCAGCCTCTAATCACCTCCTGCTGCTCTATTCCTGGCTCCTTGTGCAACTCTCCGTGGCAGCACCACCGGACAGGTCCAGCCGCTCGCTGCACCCGGACTCAAGCCAACAGGATCTGGCCAGCAGCCTGCCTGCCTCCTGCCCTGTGCTTGCAGCACCCTGCCTGCAGCTCAGCCCCCTCTCTGCAGTGCTTTGCTTCAGGGACTCCCAAGCAGGAGGCCGTGCCCCAGAGGTTCCCCTGCCTTGGGCCTCGCTCCTGCCCAGCTGGAGCCCTGGGGAGAGCCAGGAGCTCCAGCTGGCACATCCTTGAGGCCAGCTTGGCGCCAGAGGGGATGCCAGCCAGACGGCATGTGGTACTGCTTCCAGTGATGCTGGCTGGTCCTCTCCTGGGTCAGGCAGTGTTGGGATGCTGCATGCCACCAGTATCCCCTGCTCTTCCTGCCACATCAAGCTGGATACCCCAAGGCAACATTGTCACCTGCTGCAGAAAGTCCTGCCAGGATCCCTCTGCAGGGGATCACAATGAGCCACAGCAGGAGTTGGCTGCTTAGCAGGGACCCTGTGGCACCTGAGGTGTGCAGACAGAGCACTCCTCCTCGCTGAGAGCAGGTCCTTGCATGCTGGGACCTGCCCATGCCCCTGTACTGAGGGTGAGGGCACTTGCAGCTTTGCTTCATCTGCCACCACCTGCTGAGTGGCTCCCATGGGCTGGTGGCACCACACAAGTAAGTGCAGAAGCCAGCCTGGGCACCCTGATATTGGGGACAGCCCTGCTTTCCTGGAAGGGTCATGCTGCAACAAAGCAGCAGCACCTGCCAGGGGCACCAGGAGAGGACCGTGACCCGTCCCAGCTGACCCTGACAGGGAGTGAGTAGTGGTGATGGGGACAGAGGTTCCACAGCCAGGTGCTGCCTGACACAGGAGAAGAACACACAGATCCAGATGTTGAGATCCGTCCCTAGGCACACGCTTCCTGCTCCTCCTCTCCTGTCGCCTACCACCGCTGTGCCATAAACACGGTAATTACCGGCTGCGATTGCACTGGCCGGGGAGGCGAGGGGAAGGCTCTTGTGATTCACCCCGCCGGCCCACGTCCCCTCCACCGACAGGTAGCCATGGCCATCCCCGTGACCTCCGGACTCTCCGGGGCAGGATCCCGGAGAGGTGTCTCACTGCACCCGAGTAGTCGGTTGCCGGTAACTCCGGGGAGCCGTGGGGCTGCAGCAACCGCCCCCCATTACTCCGTGACGCCGCTGCTCTCCGGACCGGCGCAGCCGCTCCCTGCCGGCCGCGCGCCGGGATCCCCGGCACCTCCGGCAGCCACGGGAGAGGGGGGACGGAGCTGTGTCGGTCGGCAGCAGCCCGGTGTACAGGCAACCCGGGCCCGGGGCAGGCAGGGCACGGATTCAGCAGGCTGCAGGACGCGGCGTGCCAGGGGACACCGCCGAACCCAAAGGGGAGGCACCTGCCACTTTGCAGCACCCCACCACCCCTGCCCGGGACACCCCCTCACCAAGAAGAGCTGGGGACCGGCAAGGCCGGGCGGGACGCACCGTGCACCCCAGCCCTAACCCTAGAAAGCGCCTGGGGAGCCGGAGCCGCGGTGCCAGCACTCTTCCGGGGTCGCTCCCGGGACCTGAAACCCCCGTTCGTGCGGAGCCCGAGCGACACTAAGCGGCTCCCGGGGCTGTGTGCGGGACAGGGTCCCCGAACCCACAGACTACACCTCTCTAGTGCCCACGGTCCTCCTGCACTCGGCGCTCCCAGGGGTACACGGAACGCTCCTCCCCAGCGACCGCGATCCCGGGCGTATCCAGGCGGGACTCTCCCAGCGGGCCCTAGCCCGGCCCCGCTCACCTGCTCGCTTGCGGGTGTTCCCGGCGGCGGGCCGCTCCCGGCGCTGCCGCCCCACGCAGCCGCCCATGGCAGGGCTCAGCGGCGGCGGCGCTCGGCATGGGGCCGGGCCGGCTTCGCACTACACCCGACCGCAGGGCCCGGCACCGTGCAGCCGCGCTACCCGGCTCTAAGCGTCGGGGCCGCCCCGCCGCCGAAGACACTGCGCGCTGCGCCCCGCCCCCCCAGGTGTGCATGTGACCGCCCGCACCGGCACCGGCACCGGCCCCGCCCACGTGCGCTCCCCCGCTCCCGCAGTGCCATCGCCCCCCCTGCCCGACCGTCCCGGCCCGGCCCCGCCTCCTCCCGGGAGCGGAGCGAGCGGGCCCGCCGCGCCCCGTCCCGCCCGGTGCCGCCCCGCCCCTCACCGTCGGGCCGGAACTCGAACTCGAGGAACTCGTGGCCGAACTTGCCCTTATGCCCCACGTAGTAGCGGAGATAGAAGTCGCTCGCCATGGTCCCGCCACCGCCCCGGCATGCACCGCGGCGGCGCGGCCCAAGCGCGTCACTGCGGGCGGGGGCGGGGCGGAGCAGAGCGTGCTCCCCACTCCCATTGGCCGGCGGCGCCAAAGGCCGCGAGCCGGAGCGGTAGGTTGCGGCCGCCCTCTGGCGGGCGCCTGTGGGCCGGGCCGGGCCGGGCTCCCCTCCCGCTCCCGGTGTGGGGCGGAGGCGGCAGGAGGAGGGCAGGGACTCCCCTCAGCCGGAACCCAGCGCGGGCATCGCCGGGTCCCCGAGCGACACCCCGAGGCGGTCCAGGTGACGCGCCCCGCCGCCCGCCTTCCCTGAGGGCAAAGGCCTCGGCCTTCGGCGCGCGTCTCCCTGTGGGTACGCGCAGCGCTGGCAGCTGACGCAGCGCTGCTGCCTCGCAGCGGTGTCCGCAGCGTTTGGCACAAAGGAGTCGGAGCGGAGCTTGGTGATCACTCCCCTGGCCTGGGGGCCATCGCTGAAACACGGAGCGGACCAACGAGTTGCGTTGTCGGTCAGGACCCCCGGGGTGGGTCAGACAAACTGCGTCTTTTGCTCTAAAGCTTGCGACATTTTTTCTAGGCGGAAAATTATTCACTTGTTAGTAATAAAGGCTTTCTTCTAATATTTAGGCACAGTAGTAAAATAATAATAATGGGGTGCAGCTAGCCGTTTGAGTCCAGACGTTAACATCTTGTGTTACTGTGTTAGAACTCGAAGCAGTCTGTGCTTCCTTCGGAGGAAGGCAGTAGACCAGCCAAGATGTTCCCTTAACTGGCTTTGTCTGACACGCGGCCAGTGCCTTCCTGTGCCACCTCCTTACTGGTCCTGGCTTGTTGAGTTACCCTCAGTACTGATGGCCTGAAGTTTGGGAGTAGGCGAACTGTGGGACTGTCTGCCTTTTTCTGTTCTGGAAACTACTCAGAGAGTAAATAGCCAGAGACGTAAATAGCCAGAGACGTGCCCCTTTGTAAAATAGTCTCTCCTGAAAGAAACAATTACAAGTAAGGTATCTCTTGTGCTGCCCATTAGAAAGGACACTTTTTACTGAAGACACTGAATGGAGAAGGACATTTTGTACTGTGTAGTATTGAAAATGGATTTTATACTGATGAACTTGGTTTCTTTCAGGTGGTGCTGCATCACATCCCAGGTGTAGGTGGTTAGTGCAGAGCTAATGAAGCTCAGTCCGTTTACTTTAGAGTTACAGCAAGGTTAAGTCTGGCAGTATTTGTTATTATGAACTGAGTGGAAATAGCTGACCTAATCTGTCCATGGTAAGAACAGAGTCTTTGATATGGTATTGTGTAAATAACCAAATAAGCCCTTTGATGTCAGTTAATTCTGTGTGGAGGAAAGCCCTGGGTGTCCACATCTGGACATCACTCATATGTAAACTGAGTAAACCCCCCCAGCTTTGGCTGTAGTTTGTTTATCAGGAGCCCTGAACGTTTTGTGATCTAACTTCCTCTTCTGACTATGTAGGAGCTCTTAAGATTTCACTGATACAGTCAAAACCAAAAAGTGTTGGGATAGGTGGTTGTTTTCTTTTTACAGTGAGAGGCAGTACAGGTTTTTTTTCTGGAAAAATATGAATGCTAGGCACTCATAAATTAGGGTGAAGTAGCAACTTATGAAGTATTTTAGGACTTCATTGGATTAAAATAATGGAGCAAAGAAACTGCATCTTTTTCTTATTTAACCCTAAATTACTGTTTGCTTGAACCTAAAGACACTGTTCACTGGGCACACACAAAGAACAATTTATTAAACACTCAGTGAGAGTGAGAGGAAAAAAGAAAAAAAAGGTGAAAATTTAAGGCTCACTCTTGACCAGATAATGGACTCCCAGTGTCGTTCACTGTGGTAAGAGGTCAAGCTCCTCCTCTGCCTTGGTTAGACAGCTTTTCTTACATTCTTTTCCCAAGGGAACTAGAATCTCAAAGGGCTGTTTATAATTAAAATAGGTGGTTAAAAATTACTTTTCTTTTGGCCATTGTTTCCTGGGTTTTGGTAGATTTTTGGTAGTAGCTTTTTAAATATGAAAAAAGGATTAATTGTTTTTCATATCTTTGGTTTTGAATATTCACAGTTGCATCCTGCATTCTTTATGATCTTCTATAAAGTATGTAACAGTTTGCCCTTCAGTGGAAGTGCCCTAGTGATACAGAAATAGGTAAACACTTCCTTTCTTAACATTTACAGGTAGTGCAAAGAAATTAAAATGCGAGCCTAAAACTGGTAACATTTGTATTTACACCAGCTAGAAGGGTTTTGCCAGAACTACTGCCCTGCTTATATGAACTGGATTGTCTGATCTGAAGGTTATACCAAGTATAAACTTTGTGTGTTCCTCTGAAGTACTATCTGGTTTGAGTGGAAGTTCAGAGGGCTGTTGGTTTTTTTTCCCTTTTGTGAGAGAATGACTCTACTATGAGAGCCTAAATTGTTTTATAAACCTTTCCAGGAAAATCAGTGCTGAATGCATTGTGGCTTAAATTACTGTGTTGGAAGGAGGAGCCAATTGCAGAATGAGTTATTCTGAGAACCTGCATTTCAGCTCCTCTGGGAGACGTCAACTGTCTCTGAGTGTTTGCTAATTCTAACATATTTTATGATGGAAAGACATTATGGGTGAGATAAAAACGTTGTGGGTTTGTTTTATTTTTTTTTCCTGTGTATTAGTTGGGTTTTTTTGCCTTCTTAAATAAATGCCACGTTCGATGGCACTACAATAGCGTATCGCTACCCCGGTGCTGCTGGGGTTCTCCTGACAGTTACAACCAAAAGGCATGCTGTGCTTGAATGCATTGGCTTGCAGCTCTGGTTGTGAGAGACAGAAATGTGTGGCTGCTACTTGTTTCATTCTGCTGAGAAGCGTTACACAAACAGCAATTGTTCTGTCTCTGAAGAAAATACATCTAGAAATACACGGTTTTAGCATTATGATTTTAGATGTGATAGAAGGACTGTAACTGAACAATGTGCCTACCAAATCTTGATACTTATACATTTTTGTGGGTGGGTTTTTTTTGTTGTTGATGTTGTTTTAAGAAGAGCAAACTTACATGTTTTTCACTTCTGACCTGTGGGGAGCAGGTATCTCAGGGACTTGGTGAAATGGGAGAACTCAGATGAACATGCTCCAAATATTTCTGTTCGCTCGGGTGTTTTTCTCACATCAGGAAAAGCTGACAGAAAGCTCTTGACAAATCAACCTGCTTTGGAGCCCTAATTTAACTTCATTTTAAGATTGCAAGCTTTAGGAATTATTGTATTTTTGTGAAAACCTGCTTTTGCTGTTGAAATAGTTGTATTTCTGCTATTTTTTTATCTTCACTACAAACTTTGAATGCTTTGGAGAATGGGGTGACAGATCCCAAATAAGTCAGGCTCTGTTCTGATATTTTCCATGTATGTAAATTGTGAAACTACATTCCAAACATGCAGAGTTTTATGCAATTGCTTTTCCTTCTATCTACAAAGGCTTTAATTCTTATTGAGTCCCTTATCAAAGAAACTACTTTCACTGACTGAATTAAGACAATCTAATCCTTGCAAGTTAACAAATCCATAACATGTTTCTTCAGAATGTATTTAGTAGCATTCAGCATGTTCCATGGTGTGGTTCTGGACTTTCCACATAGATCCCTGTTGTACCTCTGTTACTGCTTTTGTTGCTGGGAAGAAAATGATACTCTAGTTTTGAAGAATGTTCATTTCTGTGCCTCTGCATTGTGTGAAAGATAATTAGTGTGAAAATACAGCTGAGTCAGCAGTGTGTTGTGGCTGTAGGAGACAGTCTGACTGTGGGTTTCTGTTAATACTGATCTATACATCATGCACTAGCTAGAAAAGACACCCCATTTTGTATCTTGAAATGGCAATATGGGTAAGTTTCATCTGCTTGGTTAGAAATCTAACTCTGTAAGAAGTAACATCTACTCTTTTGGTGTCAAGTGAAATGATCTGCTCTCTCAGGTGAGGTGTTCCTGGCTGTGCTCTGCTGCTGTTGCCAGCTGTTGACTGAAAGATGTTCTTTGCAAACACACCTCCTTGCAGCCAAGCCAATCCTCTATGTAGATCCCCCCAAATATTGGTATTACATAAGAAAGAGGTAGCTTATGGCACTGCATGTTTCAAGCTCTTCATTTAGAAAGTAGCCAGTTGCTGCATTCTATTCTTGTATGTCCATGGAAGCTGATTTGTTTAAACACATTTACTGAACTGTTTGAAGGTTCCCCAAGTGGCAGGGATCAAAGGCATTTATTTAACCTCTAGCCCATGACTACAGAAGGGTTGTATGTCTGTGGAAATAATCAGAGGAGTGTTGAACATTTTATGTCTTTGATTGGAATGTCCAGGTTCTGGTCCACGTCACTTGAAAGGACATCTTAGTGGTGTTGAGCTGCTCAAGGTGATACTCCAGACCTGGGCTACTAAGAAATTTTTGCTTGCTTCCATGTGAGGAATTAAGAATTTCACAAACTTTATAGAGGTGAGAGACCTGGGGTGGTGCATATAGAACAGAAACTTTTAAGATTTACCCTTAGACTCATACTCATGCTGCTCTGAGTGGACCTCATGTTCTCTTTTACACTTTGACAAGAAGATGAATTGAGTGTTTTGTTTGTCTAACATTTTAACCTGTGTTTCTGCATACTTTTTAATTGGTTTTGCATTTTATTTTTTTTATGCTTGTCATCTCTTCTAAACAACTCATGTCCTTCCAGTGTCTTTGATTCTGATATTTAGTTCTTTGTTTTTCCCTTATTTGGTAAAGAAGCTGGTCTAGTAGGTTAGGACATCCAAATATAAGGCTTCATTAGTGAAGTGGTAGAGACCTCTGGCATGTCATGTCTTCTCACGGAGAGCTGCCAGGCTTTGCCTGTCCCCTGCATATGCAATTTTTTCTAATTTATACAACCATCTGAAAACTTGTCAAGAAAAATACATTGCTTTCCTTTTACATAGGTAATTGTACCTTTGAGCAGTCTTTGACTGGGTAGATGTGAAAGCATCATCCATTTCCTGTGAATTCTTACTTGTAAAACCTTCGCTTAATTTTTAGGGATCCCTGTCAAGAAGCAAGAAGGAGACAAGCACTCAACTTTCAAGAAGGCCCTTGCAGATAGTGCAGGTGACGTGCTGAATTCCTTCAGGGTTGCCATGGCAACTGTTTCTTTATCCAGAAGAAGACTGCTTTATCAGCAGTTGGACCCTTTCACAGTACCCTGGACTTCTGCTCAGGGGTCTCATGGCTGTTAGAAGCACTAGGTGGGTGGGCTCTGAAATGAGCTATGTCAGAGGCCCTCTTGTGCATCTTTGCTCACTAATACTCTTGAGCTGTCATCTGTAAGTGTACCAGTAGTTATTCCCTCCATCTTTTCTATGTTTTTTTGACAAAAGACCATCCCTTCCCTAGGGCATGGAGGCATATAATTTCAGATTCTGGGGTTTGAGCACTATTATTTTATAGCCAGCAGTCCTGCTGCTCTCCTGTCTGCTCACCCTGATCTCAGAGAGTTCATGGTCGTGTTTTCCAGGAGTCTGTTCTGTTGTGTGTAACTTCTCTCCTGCCCCTAGGAGCCAGAATGATTGTGTTTCAAGTCACTGGCAATTTTTTAGTGATAAAAAAAGAAAACAGGAGGATGGAAACCCAAATCAAGATGAACATGGTGATACTGACTGTAATAAACTAATTCTCCTCCGGAAGACAGAGTTATTTCTCTGCTTTTAGATCTCATAATAAAGTAGTTTGACCCTCTTGAGAAAATTATTCTTGATTTCCAGTCAGTCAGGATTACTGTGACACTAATCCTATCCTGTTAAGCCATGGGGTGGTGCATGAGCAGCACCTGATTGACAGTTGGTTAACAGGTGGTGGATGGCAGCTTAATGAGTTAATGTATATATTTTTATATATTTCTACATAGGCAAGTGCATATGCATATGGTTTTTTCTATGTCAAATAAAATATCTTGCTCACAGATGGCTCTTGGGATTAAAAGGATTTCAAATAATAACACATTTCTATTTTCAATGATTAAACTTATTTTGCAGTTATCCCCATCAGCAACATCCATCTGTTGAACATTATTTGGGTGCTGCCCCTTCAAGAGAAAAATTGCAGGTAAAATCATGTTCAGACTATCATTAATGATGTAATTGTCATTAATTTACATTATATTTTGATTTCATGCTGTTTATGGAACAGTTTGTATAGACAATCCAATAAATGATAAGACCTCGTCTTGTGATAATACCACAGAAAAGGGGGATTTCAGGAAATACAATTTATGCTTCTGATTCTTTGAGAATAGAGTGGTATCAGTAGCAGTTCTGATAGCTCAGTGTGACATAACAGACAAAACACCCCATAAATATATGTCACTTTTAATGATCTTCATTGCACAGAGCATGAACTGTTGTGTGCTGCAGGATCCCCAGGTGACAGCCAGTCATGGCCCACCCTTCACTGCTCTCGGCCTCTGGGCTCCCAGCCCAAACACCCACGCCTGATTCAGCACCAGCCTTTGTGTCTGGTGAGCCTGCGTGGCCTCTGAGCCAGCCTTGAGGGATATGTTACAGATCTCTGATGGTACCTGCAGAAGCTCCTGCACCAGGGTGAGGAAAGGCGTGTGCTTCTCTGTGGTGAGACAAAGCTTTGCTCTGGGAAGAATGAAATGCTTGTCCAGCCACTTTGCATCCTGCAGTAGAATAAGAAAGGTCAGGCAATAACTTACGTTCGAAAAGAAGACTTCAGTAGAATGGATTTGGTTTATTTAATAGTAAAGAAAAGGTCATGTCTTTTGTTCTTCTATTCTCACATAAATTGATTTTGTAAAGTTGAAGCTGGTTTATCACCGTTTGTGTTCTGTGGCTTAGTTATTTCAGCACTGGAGAAAAGGTCATTGTCTTAGTGGGTATCTGGTATTCCATGTCTGTTAAAAGGTGCTTTATTTCTGATAAAGCTCTTTTTTTTCCTCCTTGCCTTTTTTTCCCCCCTCCTTTTTCTTTTTTTTTTTTTTCCCCTAACTTCACCTATCCCAAGTGAACCCATTTCCTGCTGGGTACCTTGGCATGCAGTTTAGTATATCAGAGGTGCCCACAAATGATTATATCTTTGGCTTATTTGGCTTATAGAAAGCTGAACATCTTGGCTGTGGTAGCCTGAAATGCCATTTAGATTCACATAGATTTTGTTTCACTATGCAATAGCTCAAAGAGATGCCAACTCTGGTATCTTTCCTTAAGGGAGTGAATTGCATTATGTGTCTCAAAATGTAGTGTTGGTAGAAGACAGTGACTGAGTGTTGGCCTTCTTACTGTTTCAGGGGCCTTTAGCTTCTCAACACAAAGCTGCTTCAGGAACTGAAAGCCTTTCTAACAACTCTATTTCCTTGTTTTATTTTGAAATCCACCTTCCCTCCCCTCACCCTCCCCACCCCGCTTTCTTTTTCTTCTTTCTATTTTTTTGGTTTTCCTCCATCCCTCCCCAGTTCATGTACATTTCCACTAGTTTTCCTCACAGGTTTGCAGAGAGGTAAGAATAATCTGCCTTGTGGGCCAAGACAGAAATTTAGATCTGTGATAAAGTAATACCAATTAAAATGTCCAGTGCAGGTTAAAACAAAGACTTCCTTTCATTTAATTTTCTCTGTATCTCCATAGTTATCTTTTGAGGAAATGGCATACTTTTTTTTTTCAGGAGAAGGGAGATACATGCACTAGGTGTTAGTGCAGCTGGCTCAGTATGATAGTAATTTATATCCCTTTTGGTAATCAGACTGATCTGCTGGAACAAAAGCTATGGGAGCCTCTGCTGGAACGGGCCATGGACCGTGGGCAGCACATTCAGCCAGCAGAGTGTGTAGCTGTGGAAGGAACTGACAGAGAGCAGCTGTGAAGTGTGTGTGTGTTCCAGTCTTCAGCTCCGAACTCTGTGAGTATATCACACCCCCTCCACCTAGCCTGCCTGCTGGCCCCTGGGCCACACGGTCTGCTTTAAGAAATTGGGTAGTGGTTCTAGTGTAAAATCACTAAAGAGATCCACGAAAGAGAGAATAATTTATTTGAAATATTTTTAAAAGCCTGTGTTTCCCCAGCCCCTAACACTATAGGTGGTTTGAGTTTTCAGTAGAAATGCTTAATTTTCATACTCTGGGGCATTGCACAGTGTTGAACCATCACTAAAGATTTCTTAAAGTGATAAAATGCATTTATAACTGTTTTGACTTTATCACAGCCACCTCCATTTCAGATAAAGTTCTGAATCTTCCAAATGTCTTCTCTACAAATACCTTGTAACACATTTTTTTAGCCCTGTTAATATATAGTAAACACATTTTTATTGAGAGCTAATGGTGTCCTTGAAAATTAATTCTTTATTAAAGGAATACTCTTGAGAATGCTGCAGGTAATCACATGCTGATGCCTTTTTTTTCTTTTTTCTTTTCCCTCTGGTGTACAAAATTACTGATTCTCATGCCAAGAAAAACTAGAAGACATTCTTGTGTATCTTCTGAATGAAGAAAGTGATACCTAACTAGGTGTTTCACAGTCTCAGCCTGAACAACAACTTGTTCTTAGAGATACGGACTTGGATGTTTCTTTTCTATGCTGATTCCAGCTCTGATGTCCTTTGTCATTCCTGTAGTGTGGTGCACTTTGGGACACTTCTGTGAGCATCCTGTTTGGAATCTGTCAGACTAGGCTATGGAGCTGGTGTTGCTGAACTGGTGGCTGAAGAGCAGGGTTTGGACATTGGAGTGAAAGGATTAAATCATAAGATCCCTGTGAGTACCAACAGCACATTGTCCTTAACAGAACTCAGCAAGTTGTATGCTGAACGTTATTTTCCACATTAGTCAGAAGCCTGAAGTGTTTGGGTTTACCCTGCAACTCACTCGTTCAGTTTTACATGATTTTAGACTACAGAGTGTCATGGTTTTGCATATAATAACAAACTATGTGCTTTTTTTTATTTGTGAATTATTCCAAAAGCTGTAAGATTAGTGAGGTGAAGACTTACAGTTTAGAGTGGAGATTTTATGACATGAATTGTGAAAACAATGAGCAAAGAAGGCTGAACACAAACTGACTGGTCTTTGGCTCAGGCAAAGGTTTTTTTTTTGTATATGGAGTAATGAAAACAATCAAATGAAAACGTTTAAAAATACTGAGGTTTGATATGAAATCTATAATGTGAGTCTTCTACTAAGGAAATAGTATTTTCTTTACAGCCAGCTCCTCACTGACTGTCTGACTTCAGTTTTACTCCATCAGTCTTTGCAATGATTAAAGAGGAACTAAAAAGACTGACTTCAACATGCTTATCAAATCACAAGTGTTAGCCAAATGAATGTCAGTGGGAAAGGCTTAATTTTAGGGTAGTGGCAGAAAAGAAGGCAATCATCTTTGTTCTTTCTGTGTTGTCATAGTAGCGTAAAGTCGTGGTTTGAGGAGCTGCCTGTCTTCTTAGCAGAAATTGCCACGCAGTTCTTTGTATACTCTTGTTGAATATAGAGAATGCCAGCGTGATAATTATATGTGAGCACAGTTCTCAAACTGCCAAATATTTTTGCTTTATACAAAGTGTTGGTACTAATGATCAGGTGCCAAAGGCTGGCCTAAATTTACCTATAAAAAGTTATCCTGTGCTTTTTTAATTTTTTTTTTTGCTATAGTTGCTTGCACTTCTGCCAGCAGCACCTGTGTGTCTGCACTTGGAGTTTCAAAGTCCTTGCTAGAGGATTAGCTTCTGGATAAGCATCAGCTGGGGGCTGTTCCAGCCCAGCTGCCCCTTGCTTCTTTCCAATTGCTGGTGGTCTCAGATCACTCCCATTTCATGCTCTTTCCTTAGCAGTTCCTCTCATCCTCTCTGGAAGAAAACGTGATTTATACTTTAATTACAATTTAGACAGTTTTTATTTTCTTTCTCTTTAATGAGTTTGGTAGAGAAGAGGAGATGCTTGAGGCCTGCAGCAGTAGGGGTAAGTGGACAAAACTGACATTGTGTAAGATTGGTCTCAACCAGCAAAACTGCTTGCTTCTGAAAGGATGGCTTACTGGCATCTTATATATATGATCTGACCTCTTATTTGATGTTCCCAGGTTCTGATGACATAAATATTCTGATAGCACTGTGTGTTGTTTTTTCCCAAGGAGAAAATGTTAATGAGAATAACACATGGCTGTACACAGGAGCAGCTGCAGGTTACTCAGGCCTTATTCTTGTTAGGAAGGTAGAGTGTGCTCTAAGGGGGGATAGTAGCACTAATAGCTATTAACACTACAAATTGTCTGGTCTTCATTAGGGTTTTTGCCTTGAGTTGACTGAAATTAAAAGGCTTCTGTGTGCCTGCTGATTAGAAGGCTCTGGTCCTGTATTTAGGATTAAAACAAATCTTTTGTAGGGTGCTGTACAGGTAGCAGAAGCAGTGCATAGGTCACTCAGGAAGGAGGGAGTGTATTACCAGGTGTGGTACTAGAGTTTTGCACATAGTTGTTCACATTATCTGTAGTAGTTTGCTGTGTTTTGCACAACTTAAGCACAGTCAGTTCATGACCAGTCTGCGTGCTCACTGTGCAGGGAAGGTGAACTGAACGGTAGTGACTTTGTAAGCATGGTTCTTGTGCACAAGATTTACTAAAATCTTTGATGAAATTACAGTTTGTATTATTTTGTGCATGGTTGTTTTGGATATGTGTCTTTTGCTTGTCACGTGCCAGCCATGGCAGTCCTGGTTTTGTCACCTTTCTTAGCTTTCTTGCCAGCTGATGCTTTTTCCCCCCCCTTAAAAGTAATCTTCCCACCTGTGCAGTAGATCCCAAATGAAACCATTTGCTTTCTGCTTTGAAGGAAGGAAAGGTTTTGAAGGAAAACAGAAATAGTTGGCTTCTTGTTTTGAATGTAACTGGCTGAGCATTTAATGCCTATGTCCATCCAGGCTGGAGTTGTTTGGGGTGTTTTTGGCTGTTGTGAGAAGTTGGAGAACATGCTCTTATGGGACTGCTTGTGCTAGGTTTTGACCATTCCTAACAAATCTGAACTGCTTGCTGGTGCGTGCACAGGCCATGTGTACATGCTGTGCAGTGCTTGGTACTTGGAAAAATAATGGTTAATGTGATGTGAGGTCATAACTCTGACACGTACGCTGCCTACAGCCAACTAGCACCTGTATGGTGCTAAGTCCTGCCGTGGTTCTTCAACAGTGCATTGTTTCACTTAAAAATGCTTGTTTATTAATTCTTATTATAGCATGTAAGTGCATGTGCAGGTTAATCTGTCTTGTCCTGTTGCAGAGACACAAGATTGATCTGTTTTTGTTTCTACCTAAATGAGTGAGGATGGGGGATTCTGGGGGGAGGTCCAGTGGCTTTAGCCTTGGTTTGACCAGGCTTGTCTGCAGGGACTGAAACAGCATGGGTCTGGTGAAACACCTGCTGCTGGGGAGGGGAGAACATTTGGACTGTATTTAAGCTGTGTGTCAGATGCACGAGGAGTAGCCTTGTTGCAGTTTCCTGCAAACCAAGGAAAGACTTGGGCAAGCTCCCTGTGGGGAGGTGTAGCTCCCATTGGGCTGTTTTTCCTGAGCAATTAGTCCCAGAGATGTGGTTGCTATGGGAAACCATAACTGTAGCTAATTCCTGGAGCAGTGTGGCTGAAACACCAGCGTACCTCACACAGCTGAGAGAATGAACTTATTCTCAGAATTCATTTACTCAGCTAGCTGAATGGTTTACAATTTCTTCTTACAAAGCCTGTATTTATGGAACAGGGATACAGATTTTTGAAGCTCGTGTTTATTCAGTTTTAGAAAGGAAAATAATTTTATACAGTTCTTTAAAATCTCTGCTTTGCATACTCAGCTGTGTTTTGTGATGTTGAGATCACACAGACTGTGTCTCTTATTCCTTTTAGCAAACATGTTCTTTTTTTTTTCCTCAAGTCAATTGCCCTTAAAATTTTGCTGTTCCCCTTTGCTCTAAGATTGATAATAAAAAGGCCTGTGTGAACCACAAAACCACCTAAAATATCTACCTTGAAATTAGTAACTGATTTTTCTTGTTTAAATCTATTTGTTTGTTAAGCACTGTTGGTTTTAGTGCCTGAGCAACTCTGCATTTGTCTTTCGTGTGGTGGTGCTCTGTTTGAAGACTGCTGCGATTTATTCTGCGGGTTCACAGGATGCTCTTAAATGAAGAGCAGAGATCCCAGCCAGAGTTCCTTTCTCATTCAGCTCTTAGGGGTATGATTAACAGTCCTGTGTGGTCAGGGCAATGCTACTGAATATTGGCTTTTAAATGAGGACTGATAGGTATTTATTGGAGAAAGGTGCTTCAAAAGAAAGACAGGAGGCAACTGAGAGGAGCAGTAAGGCAGGGATGGGTGTAGAAGTACTACTGTGACCTTGATAGCAGCCCAGAGATAAAGGTCAGGTGTTGACTGAAGGGTAAACTTTGAAGGTTCTCCTTCTCCTGTAAATATTAAGGAATAATGAAGGGAAAGTGTGTAATTGTCTGGTGTGGCTCCGCATGGAACCAGAGCTGCCTTTGAGGTCCTTGTACTGCTTGGGTCCTGTGGACAATAGGTCTGATAAGCTTCAGGCACTGCATTTTATAAAAAAAATTTCCATCTTCTATAGTAAATAAGGCAATGATTATAAAGGAAGAAAAGGCAGATATGAGGAATAACTCATCCAGTCATCAGGACTGTTGCACTGAGCAGACTGATTCCACAGACACCATCTCCTACCTGATAGCAGCCAGTAATGGGTACCTAGAAAAATGATGATGTCCTGGAGCTTCACCTGCACTGTTGATTATTTTATATCCAGCTGCTTTCAGCCCTTCAGTTGTGCGTTTGAGCTGAAGCTTTGTAAAATGTAACAACCTTCCTCAGCTATCCTTGCTGATGTTCTCAGTGTCTTTTCCAGCTGCACTGGGCCTTATTTAAGATGGGCAGATCAAGACAGTATGCAGAATAAAAATACACGTTCACTGGGAGTTTCCTTTACAGCCATGGGTCTGTTAACCTCGTGTGCTCGTCTGTAGGCCTCTGGCCTCTGATGTGTTTGAAAGTTTTTATCATTAACTTCCTCCTGACTTTTATTGCCACTGATATTTTTAGCATGAACGCAATTATGAAGTCAGTTTGTGAGGTCAGGCTTTTAAACAAGGCACACATTTCAGGTACTATTAATAATTTAATCTCAGTTTCTAATAATTTTGTGTCAGGTTTTCATTATTACAGAAAATCTAAAAACTTCTTGGCCTTTGTAAGAAAATGCCTGTCATCAAAGCATAGACCTAACCACTACTTTCCAAGTACTGTTTATCTTCTGACCATTTTTGCTTAGATCTTCTTTTGGTCTCTGCCTTATTAGCAGAATACACAGATTCGGGGATTTTTCCTCAGTGTTTCATCATAAGGTTTTTCCTTGTCCTTCGTGTGTCATGGCTTGAATGGAATGACTGTATGTGCTTTCAGCTAAGTCTCAGTGGGGGAATAAATGCATGAAAATAAATGACTACAGTTGGAACTAATTCCTTGATTGGCAGACTCAGCAGATAAAAGCCTGAACAGGGTAATGTGAAATGTCTTTGTCATTTGGCTTCAGTTGTCCCCGGCCAAGGACTGGAGGTGTGACATCTGCTCTGGTACCTGACTTTGTAGCCTGTAGGCAAGGACTGAAGAACTGAACTGATGTGGACATTAAAAGAAACACCCCACAAGTACTGGTTCAGCTTTTTCTTTGCTGTAATCCTGCATAAGCAACCAGGCCAGAGCCTATCAAAATATCGGGGAGAGTTGCTTGTTAACACTGTCGTAACTTTTCACTCCCTGCTCAGATGGCTGCCTTATGACTGACAAGATCACAGTGATTTCCTTAATAGTGTGGAGAACTTAGCAGGCAGCTGCAGCTAATCCCCTCAGAATATGTTCTCCCACGGCGGTACAAAGTGAAATCTGAATGCTGCAAATAAGTCAAAAAAGATGATTATTTTAAAAATCATGTCAATTCTCATTCTTCTTGATACAGAGGTACAGCTAAAAATTAGCATTGCCACCCTCCTGTAAGAGCTGAGTGCATGGTCTTAACTAGAGCTTGTTGGTTTCTTCTGGTAGCTGCTACCACTTCTGGTATCAGAAACCCAAATTCTGGGGACACCGTTGTGAGGTTTTGTGAAGCTAATCTTTGGTGTTACTGTGCCTGCTGCTGTGGTATCAAAAGCCACGAGCTCTTTATTGGTGTAAAATCTGATTCTGTGAGACTTGTGTCTTGGCTGGGAGCCTGTGCTCATAGCTGCACAAGATGAGGTGGGAGTGCAGTTCATGTCCCGCTGACCTAGGTGCTTGGTAAACTGTTGTCAGGTACATTTACTCGGGCTGAGAACAGTCACTACCTCAAAGATGACACACACCCCCCTTTTTTTTTTTTTTTTTTTTCTCTTATAGAGGACTTCAGACTATTTACTTCAATGCATGGCTCAGTGTGTTTCTGTCCTGTGTCCAGCACGTGCCTCTCCTCCAGCTCACCGCAGCAGATTAGGGCTCTGTCACCCTCTGTGTGCCAGGCCCTGGCACAGACTTGGCAAGCTGTGGGTCACCCCAGATTTACCACGTGGCCTCACCATGAAATGCCAGTCTAGGCTTGGATGTGTTGCTGCCATTTGTAGGATCATTTGCAAGTTGTGACAGAAACACACAGCTGGAAAGCTGCAGCCCCCATTTTTGTCATCAGGAGAACAGATAACAACCCGCAAACTACAACTGAAACCCACTCTGCTAAGCTGTCACCTGGGACTGTACTGATACCCGGCAGCCTGTTTCCAGGACATGCTTGGTCAGGCCAGACTTCGAAACAGTGCTGCTGTTGTAGCTGTTTGACCAGAGGGCAGCAGGACCTGCAAAGTAGGAGCGAGGGAGTGTGCGTGTGGGCGGTTTGTTAATTAGTGTTTTGAGCTGGCCACTGAGCACCCGGCATGTTAATGTGCAAATGGACTGTGGCTTGAATCTAAACGGTGGCTTGTGTATCCCACATCTCAATTAAGTGTCTCTGTTGCTGTCTCGCTCCCTTTGAATCCTTCCAATGTTGACACTGTGCATTTAGGAGACAACTGAAATTGGCACCGCTCTATAAACTCCTGCACTGAAGCAGTGAAAAAGCTCACAACAGACCGTGGCTGTAGCTCCCTTCTTGAAGGCAAGGATGTGAATTAGGAAGACAGCTTCAAAACCGTTTCACAAAGTGAGTCTGATGGCGAGCAAGCTCGGTGTGAGGGGATGGTGCATACGTACGCCCGCGGAAGGCAGAAAGGTAACCGAGTTACACACGTGACACCACCACAGAGCATGTGCAGGTGTACAGATTGTAATGAAAGCAGGCAGCACAGTGTCCCTGTGGATTCCCTCCTCCTGTACGAGTACTGTGGGTAAAAGGTGAAACAAACCCCCCAGAATTTTTTTGCTAATACAGCATGAAGTCACAACAGAAAGCCCCAACAGTTTTTTGGCAGGTGCATCTCAATGCCCCAGGTACACTCAGGACTCTCTTAAGGGGCTTTTTCCACTGCTTTTAATTTGTGCTGTCTTCTTAGACCTGGATTTTTTTGTTGTTGTCGTCAGGTTTTTCTATTTGCTGCCATATTGCTTTGCTTTTAACCAGAGAAATGCTTTAAAGTAAAAATGTTTTCTGTTAAATTGAAAGCTAAGCCACTAATATTTACCAGTACATAAGTCCATATCAGTTTGGTAACAACTCTTTGCATCTGAAAAGCGGTAGCTGCTGGCAGCATTCCTTCAGGGACAAAAACTGGCAGAGTTACTGTCAATAAATACACTGCTTCTCGAGGCTTTAGAGCAACAGGCGTGACAGTGAAGGTTGTATTGTCTTCAGTGCTCTGATTTCGAACGCTGCCTCGAGTAGATTCTGCAGATTACCTGGCGCAGGAAAAAGAATGGTCATTTGATGCACAGTGGGGCTGTCTTGGTTTTCAGGAGGTACATACCACAGGATATTGGTATTTACGGCTCCTTTATTCCCCTTGAAGGTAAAGTTACACAGTTGATTTCCCACAGAGAGAGCCCAAAGGGGACACAGAGCAATTCCTAAAAGGGAAAAACTCTCAAGCGTTTGATTGCTGGCTCAAGCTTCTCTCTGCACAGGGAAACAGATGGAGGTTTAGAGAGGACCTGAACTGCCCATCCATCCATTTCAGAAAATGCCTCCAGTTGTCCCTCCCTGCTCACAGAATCTTTTGTTTCTTACTTAGGATTTCATTTTCACAAGAGAAGAGGAAGAGAGCAAGTGAACTGCCCAGTTGGTTCTGACTCAGGTCTCCATTAAAGTGATTATTCTACTCATAGTACACTGGATCTCATTTCAGATTTACTCCCACTGAAGATGTTGTTTGTAGGATTAAGTTAAGGGTGCTCGTTGCGATTCCAAGAATAGTGGTATTCCCATCTTTAATCAGGGTGCTCAAAGAGCGTGAGTTTGGCTGTAACAAGTGTGTTCCCTTCTGTAGCTATGCCTCACCAAAAGCTGCATGAAGAAATGGAGTAGTTTGCAGCTGGTTGTTGAGAGGTCTAACATGGAGTAGTTTGGGTTTTGTTGTAACCAGTTCTGTTGTACGGGTGCATTTGCCAAGCGTCCCTTGCTCACAGCGGGTAGGGACTGGCAGACTTGTACCACTGGAAGCTTTACTCACTTTAGTTACATCACTGCTGTAATTGTGCTGTTCAAGGAAATGGCAAATCGGGTGTTGTTTTTTTAACATGTGATTTGAAAAAGACCAAAACCCAAGGGGCAAAGAAAGACCATTCAGAACAAAGTGGTCTGGTTCATTTACATGTAGAGTACGAGCTGGTTTTGGTGTTGCTGTTGCAAAGCTGCAGCAACAGCAGAGTTCCACAATAGCCTTCCCCAGTCTCATTTTGGGTTTGGGCAGTTAAGAGTTAAGGAAAACTCCGACCAAACCAGGATACAATCCCAGGCCTTGGATGGCATTTCAGGCACTATAAATTAATTAGTTCAGTAGTCCCAGGTAAAAAAAAATTTAATCTTTCTCTAGAAACAATGCACTGTTGTACAAATGTGTCCATTTGGTTTGCAGTAGTTGCTACCGATGTCGGTACAGCGCGTGTTACACTGAGCAGAACCCGCCCCCACCCCGGTCCTTTTGTCCGTGACATAAAAACTGAAACACAAAAGGCACCAAGCAGAACTTACTCTTAACAGAACTTCAATATGACGAGACAGATCAGAAATGATTACAATGTTAAATGTAATCCTAACACTGAGCCATTATTTAAAATAATTAATTTCTTAAAAAACAAATTTGTTGTTTTGATTTCTTAGTAGTTATAAATCTGTAAAGGTTGCAATCAGCACTGCACATCGAGTCATTTACAATGGTTTGGAAAAAAAACCGCAGCCTTTTATACACGGTTTGTACAGGTTTGTTCGTGTGTATGTGCTCTTAGAAAAGTATCAAAACTGTAGAACTTTCAAATATATTTACATTCGTCTGTTAGTTACAGTTCCCACACACAGCCTCTTCTCCGTTCGTTCTTCATGCACACAGTGCATGGCTTTGTTGAAACAGCTTCATACCTTAAAACACTACGTGGGTACCTCGGTTGTTTTGTCACTAAAATCTAAAATTTGAATAGAAGGATTCTTGAGTTATTCTGTATCGTCTGTGCAGGCCCTGAAGCATTCTGAGATAGCCTTTCTGTCTGTTAGGTACCCTAGGTCCTTAGACACTTTCCTCCTTTTCTTAGTCAAGAATCAACTTCCAGCTCACATTACAGTGGGAGTTTTTTCTAAAAGAAAGAAAAACAAAAGGGAAACCCCCCAAATCTATTCAGGCCAAGTTTCTTTTACTCTCTTGTTCACAAAAGCTTGGACTGATGTGAGAAGACGGGGAAGATTTCTCTGGGTTTTGGTGCAGTTCGGGGAGGTGTGCTCCATTATGCAGTGGTGTGTTCACTTCCCATGGAACTCCTTGGGAATCTTAAGAGAATGAGGTGAGAAAAATCTGGTTTTGTCCAAGGTGCAGGATGACCCAGCCCAAGGTACTGCCAAGGCTGTGGGTGTTTAACCCCCTGTGGGGTACGGGAGCTGGACCGTGGTGCAGGTTGTTCCAGCAGTGGAAATTTGGAAGGTAATTGCTGCACTTCAAAGAATTCTGCAGATGCTGAATTAAGACACTGCCCTACAGTGTCCCTGGGTTTGGCCTCTTAACTGGTACTGGTAGGCAAAAAGGGCAAGGAGGGAAGGAATTAACTTTTTTTTTACTGTGTTGTGGTGTTGTTTTTTCCTGATAAGCCAGGCGAGAGTGCTCACTCTGGGCCTATGAAGTCCATGGCTAAATCTTTGTTTCATACTAATTCTGAGCTATTGGGAGAGGTGCAAGGTTCCCAGAGGGGGAAAAGCATTTAAGTTGATACTTAGAGACAAACAACCCCCCTAAATTAAGCTGTAAAATCCCAACAGTACAACACACAAAAAAACCTGGGCACTGTAGGAATTTCTCCCGACTGAAATGCTGTAAGCAAGAGCTCCTTAGGTAAAAGCTCAGCAGATGAGTCTTTCCGGATAGAGTGGGGAATGTAAAAGCAGCCCCTTGGAGCCTGGAGCGCTGTTTGTTACGGGAGTGCTTCAGGGGTCAGCTGTCTGACCACACAGCTCCCTCTTACTTCGTGTCTTTAGATTTCAAAGCAAACTTCTCAAATGTCCTGTAAAAACTCAATTATCCCTAATTTTCATAAAGGTAGGCTAGTAGTT
>JANHFY010004543.1:345-17310 GCA_027560095.1 Chloroceryle inda | reverse complement strand
GACAAAAAGCCTTCCCATATTATCAATCCAGGGAACTGCACAAGCCCCTGATCATGCCCCCCTATCAATGCCTATGAAAACCTTATAAAGTCTGGGCTAGAGCAGGAAATCCAGTAAGGAAAGCAAAGCTCTCAGGTTCCCAGAACCCTGCACTGTTCTCTGCAGACTGTCCTTAAGGGCTACGGACTGAACCATAGCTTTGGAAAGGCACCAAAACACACATCCTCTTGTGGCCCTTACCTGTAGATTTTTCGGTAGAACAAATCACACCAATATATTCTGTTTGTTGACACCTCCACATCCAGTGCCACGACGTTCTTCAGCATGGGAATGATGCGAGAGTAGTCCCTTTTCACCAGGTCAATCTTACGGACCTCGTGGCGATTGGTGAAGATCAGGTACGGACTCTTGCCTGCCACAGAAAATAAGCACATCTGTCATTTTAGCAGCTGACCCGAGGGGTGGATTCATCTTTCATTTCTCAAACAACAACAGAACCATCAGTCACTGTAAGTTCTGCTTTGTAGGGAAGCTTTACACCACAGCAGAAGCACGTGTAAACGGCTTCCAGAGGCAGAGCTGTCACACGCAGACATGGAGGGCTGCAGCACCTCTGTGGTCATGAGATACACAGTCTCTTGGTCTGCCAAGCCACAGGCACAACTCTGGGGAATGTCCTCACCTTCAATTACATGTTTTAGATACAAAATACATAGGCCAGATTTTGTTGACTCAGGGCCAAGACAAGGAAGAGGCAGCTCTCTGGGCTGGATGGAAGGAAGGGCAGCAGCAAGACCTGATAGAGCCACACTGAATCCAGCAAAGCCATGACTGGATGTCAGGGAGGAATTTTAGACTGTTAAGTATATGCAGACCTCACACAGTCACCTCAGTGCTTGAGCTCAGGCATTTCAGCATTTTGGGGGGGGGGCAGAGCCTGCAGCCTGGGTGGTGGTGATACTGCTGCTGCAGTCCTGATCTCAGGCCAGAGCCTCTCAAGAAGAATAAAACCTACATTTTCCAAAAGAGAAGAGAGCAGGACACATAGAAACACAACAATTATTTTGCTTAGACGACCTCAGTCAGCACCTTAGCCTCCAGTTATTCACAGCGGGCCCCATGGAGGCCAGTTTCCCATTGCAGCAGACAGACACCTCTGTCTCTAGGGTCTAGGACAAGAGGTGCACATCCTTGCTCTCAGCAAGTAGCAGAGCATGTGATTCTCTGTGTTCTTAGGTGGCACTAAAATAAGCTGTGAGTCAAACAGCTAAAGCTTTAATTTGCTCTTTGCGCACCTCCCTGTTTGAGATACGGACAGGATGGGAGTCTCAGAATGAGCTTAATTGTGTTAGACTGGTTTGTCTCCAACAGTGGCCAGCAGAAGATCCTAGAGGAGAGCATCTTTCCACTGGGAAGGACAAAAAGGGGACTGAGGAACACGATACTGAAAGGGAAGTGCTGGAAGAGGTTCTAGCCCTGGAATACGTTGTGCTGCAGGGCTCCCAGCACAGACTATGGGGCACAGCAGCATTTTCTAACCAACAAGCAGATCAGTGTCCCAGGATTTGGATCAGCCCTAACTCACTGCAGGTGTGGGACTAACAGACTGTATGAGGCCAGCAGGACACTGTGCATACCATATAGAACCTGGGAAGAAAGAGGCCACATGGATGTGCAGGATAACACTAGAGAAGCAATTTTGCATCGCAGGTAACTCGCCCTACCCCAGGGTTAGTTTCCACTAAAGAAACCTCTAGCATGGCTAGTGCTCAGTCTTGCACCATTCAGCTTGCTATGCCTCTGACATTAACATTCATTTTTGCAAGAAGGTCGAGCAAACTGTTGGTGTTCATGCTGAGATTTGCATAAGAGGCTGGGAGGGTGGCAAGGTGGCTAACCTACTGTGCTTTAATTGGGATGTTTTCTTCCTTTTAATACTACTACGACTAAATGTTTTTGCTGCACTGTTTTTAACAACACCTGTCAAGAGACTTTCTTTTCTAGTTTCAGCTTCAAACAGCCAAGTAGTGACTGTAATCTTGCTCTGTACACTGTTAAAATATTCTGATTTGCATGATCAGTAGTTCTTGCCTAGAGACGCATCTGCTATCACTGCAGCAGTTCTGTGCCGCTCAGAATGAAATGTCTTTGCTTGCTTGCTTTGCTACTTTCCTTTTGTTTCTGCTCCTCTAGCCTCAGCCCTGCAAGCATATTTTCTTATTGGAGTTGTGATGTTGAGCAAGCAGAGTTTAAGTGCCTGTGGCATTGTCTTACCTACAGCTTTGCAGTTCTTGGACAGGGTGTCCATCTCATATCCCTCGTAGCACTCGCATTTGTAGTCCCCCTTGTAATTAATGCAGATCTGGCTACAAGCGTCTGGATTCTCACATTCATCTATGTCTGAAAGGAGTGTTTGAAACCCATCAATAACTTGAAATCAAACCATCTGTGATGGAGCAATGTTGAAGTGAATATAATCACGTCTCTGTATGGTGAAACACAAGGGACTGCTGTTTGCATGTAAATTACCTCCACACGTTTTTTTATCCAGAAGCTTGTATCCGGGCGGGCATTCACATTCATAACCAATCTTCAAGTCTTTGCATATGTGGGAGCAACCACCGTTGTTCATAGAGCATTCATTAATACCTGGAGGGGATACACACATTCTCTATGACAAAGGGGGGATTTCAGTTCTAAGATTGACATCCTCAGAAAATTTCCCTTATCTATCAGTTTTTGGTGGCCAGGAGCTGGCCCCATAGAGCATATCACTGACTTCACAGATAGGAAGCCACCACCTTTCTTGCTCATTATTATTCCAAACCAAGACTGTAGGATCATTTGGATTGAGAGCTAGTAAGTGAACAGGGAGCCCTGGGAATACAGCGTACGTGGATCTCTGCATCTCATCCCATCAGAGAGCTGCTGCTTTGAGCATGTTCTTCCACATGTAAGAAACTTCCAAGGGACCTAAGGGCTCTCTCCAGGAGACTCCTTCTTCCCCATGTGCTGGTTCATGTTGACTTTTCTGAACAGTCTCTCTGAGCTTTAATAATTCATGCTGGGGGAGTCTCATCTCCCAGGGGCCAGCTATTTTGAAATACTGTACTATTTGCCCATCTAGCTCCAAGGAATGATCTATGTGAAACTTCCAGAAAGCACCAAAGTACAGTCTGTCAGAGATATTCCATTAGTACTGAGATACAGTCCTCCCACAAACACATCCCACACGACAGTCTCTGCTGGCAGCCCGCATCAGCCCAAGTGTGCAATTTATGAAGCAACAGCCCCCATCCTCTCCTGGGTCCCCATCTAATCCAAGGCCACCTCTCTGATCCTGCTTTCAAGTGCTGAAATGAAAAACAGACTAAACAGATTCCTGTAACCAGAACTGAATGAGAGGTTGAACAAAGCTGTTTTTCTGTCAGAAATAACAGTTCTTGTTGTAATTAACCTACATAGGGTGAAGAGAAAGTCCTCTCCTTAAGTAGGGCTGCTGAATAGAAACTGTGGGATTTCAGGGATAGTGGGCTCACTAGAACAAGCAAACTGATTTGCCTCAATCTATGATGCAATTTAAAGGTAAATTTTTCATTTATCTTTTACTTCTTGCTTCCTTGCACACTGCAGGTGAATAGTACAGCAGAGCTGTTAAATCAGTGCTCTTGGAAGAAAATGAAAACAACCACAAGCCAATTAAGTCAGCAAGACCAGGAAAATACCATGGCAGAAGGAACCTGTCTCAGCTCTGGGATGCTTTCACCTTCCTATCAAAGACACAGACATATAGATACCAATACATTATTAATAGAGCGAGTTCTCTAGGCTCCAAAAAGGTGTCAACAGAGTCACATTGTGTGTTGTCACTGTTCAGTGATGTTTATTAATGGATATCACCTATTCCTACACTTGCATAGGTCTCTAGCAAATTGGGTCATAAACATGCACAACTGCTCCCTGCAAAATAGTACAAAGGCTGTTTCAACTAACAAGCAAATCCTCACTCAAATGATTCCCATGGTTTCAGAGGTGCTTTGTGGAATGGATTTAGAGACTGTAAATCAAGTGCTGGTTCACTTGCTGCCTTTCTCCATGGGAGCTGAGGAGGAGCCAGGCAGAGGCATTAGCCTGTTCTCTTTCTGCTGGGCAGCTGCTGCCCATTACCCAAACTTCAGCAGTATATTCACTGGCTGCCTAAAATAAGACAAGTGGTGTTCTGCTTTCTGCTGTGCTTTTGTTTTTTGGGAACTTTGGATGGCACTGCAATGTCTAGCACACAGCTAGACAGACACACCAAGATGAGGAGCATGTCCTGAACCTCCTGTCTTCTGCATGGATTACTTGTGTGTGGGTGTTACATTCACAGCAATCCACACCGTTCTGCACTCTTAAAAGAAACATGTTTTCTTTAGGGGCTATTCTCTGCTCAGCTTCCAACTCAAAGAACACTTCACTACCAGCTTGGGACTGCACCAAGTCAGCCATGGTACCACCGTGAGCCCAGCTATGCCACGCCACTGCCCAGGCTCCTAAGACAAACTGGCAGACAAGTTGCAACACCCACTCAGAGAGACAGGGAGATGTGGATTAGTGTGGAAGAAAGCATGGGCATACCGAGAGTACATGGTAAGAGCATTCTCACCAGGCACGCACACACACTTCTTGTCTGACACAGAGGAGAGACTGACAATTCTTCCCGAGTGAGAGTTATTTAAGAGGCAGGCACAGAGCTCCATGCTACTGGTGCTCCACGATGTCATGGAAAGGGATGCCTGTCTGAGACATCTCAGCACTGGGGAAAAAGCCATATGTGTTTGAGTAATGCTCCAGATTGGGGCTGGTGCCCGTAATGCCCAGTGGGAAAATGAGGGGCTGCCTTAGGGAGAGTGGCACCACTCTCTGGCCTGGGATTTCCATTCTGCTGACTCTGGCAGCCTCAGTGCAGACCCAGCTCTCGTGGCTCTCAAGTTCTCACTAGCCCAGAGCTGGCAGGATGCTGCAGAGAGCTGTCATTTTTAAGGGAAGCAGCAACGACATGTAAAACACAGAAATGGTTGAAGCCATCTCTCAATGATTGCTGCCACTCTGTTTTCACCTTTGAAGCATGATCCCAATACTAAACTTCTATGATGTTATCATCATCTTACAATTCAAAGATAATTTAGGCAATGAGGCTAAAAACCTGGTTTTGTGCTGTGGAGGACACCATATCTGGGGAGAGGGGGAATTCCTGATTCCTAGTCCCGTGCTCAATTCATACATCCCTCCAAGAATAAGAGCTGAGCTGAGAAGGGCACAGTTCAAACTTACAGATGATCAGACTAGGCTACTAATTATATTTGTATGAAGGGTGATGAGAGAATAAAGGCAAGGAAAGAGGAGCAGAGTGAGAAATAGCATTAGCAGCTACATGTGGTTACACTCAAAGCTGTGAGCACCAGATGGAGGAGAGGGGAAGCAGTTACAACAGGAGCAACACGTAGAAGGCAAGTACTGTACCACATTCTTTCAGAGGCTCGTCAGACCAGTCCCTGCAGTCTCTATGTGAATCGCACACTTTGCCTCCGTCAATGCACTCTCCACTCTTACACTGAAACTTGCTGGGACTTTCACATGCTGACTCTGTCGTGTCGGGCAAGAGAGGAAAGCAACTAAGTTAGACCAGGCTCATGACAACAAAAAGCCTGACATAAAGTTCTAAGAGGGTGTCATTAGCAGAAATGTGATGGGATTAAGCAAATGAACATTAAGCCTGAGCATCATGCAAGCAACTCTTCAAATCATACAGTCTGCCTGAGCACAATCACCTCTCCCAAGCAACCCCACTGCCAGAACGGCTTAAAACTCTCCACTGGGAGCAGCCTGCCATGGCCCAGGGGAGCAGCACATGCCCCTTCCCTTTCCAGTGGTCACATGGCTCTCACAGGCTTACCAGAGAGCATGAGCAGTGCAGAGCTGTCTGTACCTACCTTGGACGCAGCCTGCCTCGTCGCTGTTGTCAGGACAGTCGTGCACCTTGTCACACTGCTTTGCTCCGTGGATACAGGTCCCATCGCCACACTGGAATTCATCTGGGCGGCAGGTCACCAGAGCTTTAAGAGAACACATGTAAGCATTAGCTACACAGGGCTTGAATCTTGTGTGGTACCTTTTAGCCATGTACCTCTGACACTGCTGGAGTTTTACACCCTCTGTCAGCAAATGTCACAGAGCATTGGCTGCTTCCACCAAAGCAATAGGGGCAGCAGCTGCCTCAGCCACTGTCCTCCTGAGCTGCACTGCCATCCCAGATCACCCTCTACATCCTCGGGAAAAGAGCCCTAAAGCCCCTATGTGCAGACAGCGAAGCTTCTCAGGTGGGACACAGGAAAGCAAGCAAGTGGCAAAACTATTGGCAGCAGAGCACCCTTGGGGTCTTCGGTCTATGTGAGAGGCCAGGATGCTTTCCATCTAGGAGTGCAGAGTCACACCGGGTAGGTAAAAGTAACTGCTCCTCCTCTCTCCTTCCTTCAGAAAGAATTCTATTTAAGATATATTTCAAAAGAATTTCAGTCTAAGGGCATGGGCAAGAGACACGCATTGACTCTCTCTGCCAAAGCCAGTGACACAGACATGATCATGTGGGTTACTAAATGCCCAGGAGCTAACAGACCACTGGAAGGCAGAAGAGCTCCACTGTGCTGTGGCTTGGTGTTTCTTGGATTACAGGCCAGAACCATCTCCAAAGTGTCAGGCCAGGTTTCAAGCCTGAAGCTTATTTGCCCAGGTCAGGTTATTAAAGACTTTGCTGATGAACAGCAAAGCTGGGAAAAAAAAAAAAGACAGCTGCACTGACCACACAAACAGCAGCCACCTTTCCCTCCCCAAGGCTACCCTAAGTGAGGGACCTCCCTAGCTGGGCCCAGGCTTGCAATGACAAAGGGTACAGGCACTGGCCAGCAAAGGGCTGCAGCCTATAGTTCACTGGCAAAACAGGCTCCTCATTCCTGGAACACATTATGCAGCTTGCTTCCGAAGGGACTGTCTTACAGATGTTTTCTTAAAATCCTATTAAGGTGTCTCGCCCTGGAGAGCTCTTGATTCTAGCCTTTCCATCTTGCTGATTGCATCCTGGTATCATCTGACAGAAAATCACTGCCTCTGACTAGCTAGAGGAGGTCAGCACTGATGTTACTACATGGGAGGTGAGAGCTACGTGGCAGACCTTCCTTGACAATTTGACAAACTAGTTCTAATACAAAAATTGCTACTTTCAGATAACCCAGGAAGAGCCATGGACATGACGTGAGCTAGCGCTGATGCCATAAAGCATTCGTTGCACAAAGGCTCAGCTTTATTTGTGATTGCATCCCACAGGATGCAGGATCCAGATTCATGACTGCTTCATGGGACTTAACTCTAGTGCATCTTCAACTGGCGAAGGGCACGAGGGACAGGAAAAGCCACAACTGCAGGGCTGGTGGGGGAAGGGAGAAATCCTGTCTTTAGAAATACACAGTATTCACATGAGGGAAGTTTGGAAATAGCACTGCTCCTGAGGGGAGAGCCATATGCACTGTATTCATAAAAAGCTGCAAAGTGAGAAAAAAATCCCAAGCAAACAACATAGTTATGGGACCAGCTCTGTCACCATATTTCAGCTAATAAACCCAAGCACAGAAACAGGAAACCTCAGTAGGACATCTGGGACAGCAGCTCCAAACTAAGCATGTGGGAACTGCTGCTCTAAATGGAGGAAAATGGAGAGAAGAAAAAAATCTGTGGTCTGGGAGAATCTCAGACCCCAGATCTGGAAGTGGCATTGAGAGCTCCTGAAGGGACACAGAGGCACTTCTGCTTGAACCATTCCTGCCATGTGCAATCCCCTGCCTGGAGAAGCCCTGGCGATGGAGAGACCACCCTACCCCTAGGTAATTCCAACCTCATCCAAGCTAAACCTTGGCTGTTGCAAAGCTTTTCTTAATGTCTAGCTGAAAATTCTCTTGCCATGACTATTTCTCGTCTTCAACCCCAACATGAAAAATAGTTTATTTCACCTTTTCTGTAGCAACTTGTATATGTAGAGACAGGAAAGGGTGGTTCTCCATTTCTGACTGTAAGTATTAACCCACCACAAAAGTATGCAATTAAAGCCAGTGAGGGTCTTGTCTTTCCTGGAGCAGGAACAGGTCTCCAAGTAAATCTGCACGACAACAGCTACAGATTTGGAAGGCAGCTGTTATAAAACCTACTGATCGTCCTCAGTTGTCATCTTCTAAAAAGCAGTTATAGTCAGATGCTAAGAATAGAAATGTTTCTACTCCTAAAACAAATTAAAATGAAGGGAATTTTTTTCTAACTCCAGCAGAGCTGTGGAAGTTCAGTCTTTTGAGGAATGGCCCCTAAGCCTCTTAACAGACATTTAGAGAGAGACGCTACAGCAACAAGTGCTACAAATCACAAAGATACTAAAATGCATGTACAACATTTCTATTCTTTGGGGATGTTGTTCAGTAAGAGGTGAAAGAATGCTACATTTATACCTCGCCTGAAGAGCATAAGTTTGAGAGGAAAAGGTCAGGAACTTTGTTACCCTGAAGCTGGGATACAAACAAATCTCAGCACCACTGGCATAGTCGGCAGCAGGCTGCTGTCAGGGCCATTCCAAAAGCAGAGCAATATCCCAAGAAGTGGGAAGAGCTGTGCTGTTTATTTGCACAAGATGTTCAGAAAATTGCTGTGCTATTTTGGAGGGTTTAAAACAGTGAAATCTCAGCAGTTTTATAGCCATCTCCTCTGCTCTGCAAATCAAATATGAAACAATTTACCATAGCCCTGCTATATTAACAGGTGCACTTAAACAGACTCACTTTCCATTTGCAAGTACTGGGCACATGGCTGTGTTACTCAAATTCATCAGATATATTCCAGATTTCAAGTCCAAGCCTGTGTTTCTTCTGTTTCTGTTCCACCCCCTGTTAAATTAACTTAATCTCAAGAAAAACTCAGCATTTGCAAAATGCATCAGTCCCATTTTATAGCTGGGGAGACAGAGGCACAAAACTGTGAGGTCAGGTCTCAAGGGTTCTGTTTTCTAGCTGTCAGATGCAAACATTATTTATTCTCCCTCCTGGATGCCCTAATAGGAGTTGCAAAGGACATTTTATATAACCATTCCAGATCTGGAGACTAATAAATCTAACCTAATGTTCATTTTATAAATATATATACATAATTGAATATATATCCTAGGGAAAAAAACCCCAACCACTCAGTGTCCTCGCGCAGCTTTCTTGAAATGACTCATTCCCTCCTATTTATTTGCTGTCTTCCTGCCAAAACCTGTTCACCAATTGTCACCCTTCATTTCTGCTCTACTTGTTTATCACCCCAAACTGATTGCAACAAATGGCTGGTGATGGCCTCACGACATTTTTTTTTTTAAATCATTAGCTCCCATCCCTCTATTTTAAACAATGAAACCCCGAAATGATTCCCATTTGCAAAGGAAGACATAGTGCTGGCACCTGCAGTTTTAATCAAGTCAAACCTAGAGGTACTTGTGTCATCCCTGTTGCTCAGGGGATGGAGCAGTGTCACACACCTGTAACTCCCCGTGTGCCACGCCATACTGAGCTCAAAAAGTTTTGGAGAGGAAGAAATATAACAAAGGTCAATCTCTGAACTCTTCAACAGATGAACACTGTTGCTGAGTTTCCAACATCACTTTCTCAAACATCACTTTCTCACTATAGGCATGTGCACCTAAGCAACAGCTGCATTTAAGATGGGGATGCAACATTTGGTTTGACTCTGACCTAGTCGACCCATCAGCTACACAAACACTCCATGCTGCAAGTCCTCTCCTGGCTACTGCCATAGAGATTCCCCTCCTTGTGGTGTAAACAGCAGCAGGCTTGCGTACCTCTGTGGCACTGAGGTAACTCCTGGTTTGCACTGGTCTAAAAGGCAGAACCAGGCTCTCCATACAGAGGGCTGCTGCAGTAGCTAAAACATGGAGCTTTAAATCCCACTGTTTCTTGGCCTGGAGGCCTAAAAAGCAGCAGCATCTCACATGCTCATTTCTCCTGGGTAGATAAGCTGCACATTGTGCTGTACTGAGAGAGCTACTGGAAAAAAACCTCAGGTGCTAGTCAGAGAGATCTCAAGTCACTTCTGCCATGTTTCCTCCTTCCTCCACTGGTTGTCAGCACTGTGCTGTGCTGCAGAGGTGTCCAGCTGTGTCCTCTGCCCCAGGGAGGCTGTCCTTGGGCTATCTGGAGATGTGACTTGGTGAAGCTGCTCTGTAGCTGAGGGACACTGTCAGAGCTGTGCTCCTTTTGGGCCTCATGCCTCAGCAGCTGGAGCTCAGCTGGATATTGCTGGTGATTGTCAGATCAAGGAAAGAAGCTGGGGAACACAGTGGTCTGTCTGTCTCAGCATGGTGCATTGGCACAGTCCCACTCCTCTCACCCAGTGGAATGTCAAAGTACACGGGGCCTGTAAAATACTTGACACATTTTTTTTCAGGTTGAACAACAGGGATTGAAATTTTAAGGAACATTTCATTGGAAAGTGCCATCTCTAAGCCACTTCCTCACAATCCTGCAAGCCCTTCTTTCACTGCTTGGAAATAGAAGAGAGCTCACCTTTCCCCCTCCTGAGTTGTCTAAACTCAGCCATTCTGCCAGGCTGCCTTCCCTACAAGGAATGCAACCCATGGGACAGCGATCAGTTCTGCTGGGAGTCTCTCCTGCCCCAGACACCAGTTCTTCAGCTGTGTCTGTAGTGTGGGTCTAGTCACCACCTCCTGATTCCAAGGGCGTGTAAGTACAGTATCATCTACAGAAGGTCTCAGAAAGAACAGACACACCAAACAACAGAGGCTGTGCCAGCCAGCAGTGCACATCTCCATTGGCAGTCACTTCGTACTGAAATGGATGTCAGGACCCAACTTTGTCTCTTGATTCCACTGTCCCTGTGATGCTTCAGACTCTGGAACTACCGGTCAGTTACCTGCTGCCCAAGAGCCTGTCAGTTCCTGTATCACCTTCTTGGAGATGAAGGAAAAGACATCCTACCTACTCCATCCCAACTGGAAAGGGGATTGACGGCAATGGCATCATTGTACCCAGCAGTCAATGCTGCTCTCTTCCTAATTAAACATATCTGGCTGCTTCTGCTCTGCTCTCACCTCTCTTTAAAAGAGCCCTTGGTTCTTTTAAAGCACAGCAGCCTCCAGGTTTACCTATGGCTCATCCCTCTGCCCACCTCCAGAGTAAACAGTGGTGTCCAGGACCAACTACATTGTCCTCCTCTTGCTAAAGAAGCCACAGAACTTACACCTGCCTCTCTGCCTGGGAGTGAGTCTAATGCCCTGTTCCTTGAAGGGCTCTCCCACGCAGCTGCTCTGAGCTCATCAGCCTGGACTCAGGGTTGTCATGAGTATGAAAAAATGGTGCTGGCAAAAGTGGTAAATTTTCTCAGGTACTGTTACAGAAATGTCTGGTTTCTACAGCTAGTTGTTGCTTTCATCCCTAGAGGTGGCCCAATGTCAGAGCTGCTAAATATATACAGCTATGTAAATATTTTATTTTAATCTTGTGATTATGAATATTTTAGCAGAACATTTTGCTCTTATTTTCCTGTGTATCTCTCTCCCTTCTCAGGTAAGTGACCAGCTTGAACAGTTTAGTGGCTAAAAATGGATGAAACATTCAAAATACCATGCACACCAACAACACCATGTTAAATGCATAGCACCAGCTGAAAAGAAATCCATTATTTATTAGCTCTGTGCCTTTATCAAGGCAAGCTCAAAGTGCATTTCAAACTGGATTCTTCAGAGGTGCTGCACTTGACTGCCTCATTCAGTATACTCTAACTTCAGAGGCAGAAAATTAATTATTTTTTTTTCTGCTGATCATGTATTCCCTTTAGCATTGTGGCTTCTAACCTCCAGGCTGTGACCCCACCACGCAGCCTAAGGGCTTTGAACATTTTTCTCATTTTCCTTTCCTTGTCTTTCTAGTGAAACAGATCTCTTCTGAGGCACAGCACCACCCAACAGCTCTTGTGCCTCTTCTCTGAATTCTGAAGGAAAAAGCATAAAAGCAGCATGGAATATACCTGACCCTGCTGGGTTAGGCACCCAGCCATGACATTTGGGACACAAACGCTGTTTGTCAGGAACACAGTTGCTGCACAGACATCAAAGACTTGCCTTAAAACACAGCCCACAGCAGCCTTCTGGCCCCTCTCCCCAACAAAGGAAAGCCTTCATCCCAGTCCTACTCCCGCAGACACTCACGGCAATCCTGCTCGTCAGACTTGTCCTTGCAGTCTTCGTCCCCATCGCACTTCCAGTTCAGGCGGATGCATTCCCCATTGCCACACTGGAACTCATGAGCCGCGCAGGTGTTGAGGGCCTTGGCATCGTAGCCACACTTCTCTATGGACTCGTCCGACTGATCCTCACAGTCTGGCTGGTTATCACAGACCCACACCTCTGGGATGCACACGCTGTCATTGCACTGGAACTCATTGGGGTTGCAGGTCAGAGGGGAGCATTTTCTTTCATCGCTGCCATCCCCGCAGTCATTGTCACCGTCACACACGAAGATGATGGAGATGCAGGATTTGTTACTGCACTGGAACTCGTTGGGAGAGCAGGCTTGGGAATAAAAACAAAGAGGTGAGCTGTGACATCTCCAGCCTACCCCTCGCCGCTGTGCCAGCTTTAGCACACTAGGAATATCTGAGACAGGGGGAGGTCAAGGACACAAAAGCATTATCTTGGGTGTCCTAACCCAAAACATTTTTCCCCAGTAGTAAATCACATGGTAAGGAGCAGGTGAAGACACAGGGGTCATCTCCCCAGCTGTGCCATAGGACACATCCTCTATGGGCCACAAGCAGCCCTGAAGAAGAAGGGCCAGTACAGCTGCAAGGATTGCAAGCAGGAAAAGCAGGGGGCCAGTAGTAGCATTGCTCTGGTGCTGAGGCAAAAGCCACCAGACAAGTCCCAGTTATTGGGGTGACAGCACAGAAAGAGTGGGGAGACTGTGGGGTGGGCTGGCACATGCTGGTGGACTCGCACAGCGCTTCACTTCACTCCACACTGACATTACCAGCTTCCTGACTTTCATAAGCACAGAATCAGGTTTCAAGATTTCACAGTGTGCCTGGTTTTGGACATATTAAGTGGGATGTGTAGGGTAAATATTTAGTGAGTCGAGCATCAATTTAGCTGCAATCTGCCAGTAAGGCCCTTTACAACACACTGAATGCCTTCCCTGGAAATCACAACTCAACATTAACATACAAATGAGGTGTTTGTCAGATACGAAGCTGAGTGGAGCACTCTCATCTGCAAGCCTAATGGACAGCTGAACCAGAGAAGCCTTTTCAAATTAAACTTTCAGGTACTCCAACAATGTGCAGCTCACGGTCACTTTATTTCAGCAAGGGGAACCAAAACCCTGGAAGAAATTCTCCTTAAGTACTTTGAGGTAGTTATGTAAAAAAGAATTCTGCTTGTGCAGTTCCAGTCATCTACAGGGAAGTTAGGGCTTTGATAAATTACAAGTAGAATGAATATACAGAAATAAATGAGACTAACTTATTTCTTTTACACTGTGCTTGGGAGTCTTTTTGTCTTCAGAAGCAGAACTATTTACTGTCATATCTGCAGAGCCTCAGTAACACACCAAACAGTTCAGATGGTACCAATTGCTGCAATGGCAAGTGGCCACAGCAAGTTTTCCAGCTTTCTGCTGGAAAGCAGCAGAGTCTTCGTAAAGCAGTTGTCATATCCCAGCTTTCAGCCAGGGACAGAAACCCAGTAATATTCTACTGAAATAAGATGTCTGCTTTATACTCAGGAATGAAACTCTATCTAGCAGTGAAGAACACATTCACTTCTACATGGATACTTATTTACATTCTAGCTTGCAAACTTGCTGGGCTCAGTCTGCTAACCTAAGTAGCTTGTAGTTTTAATCAGAGTGAGACAACATAGATATATTTCTCCCCTCCTGCTCTGTACTCTCCCCAGTTTAGTCCCAGGTTCTCCAGATTTTACGGTGTCTAACAGAGTAGCAATCTGTCTAATTAGAAGAAAAAGAGGTTTGATGCAATAGTACTGTGCACTGGCTGTGACCCAAGCTCCCTCCAACAGGAATAAATGTGAAAGAGAACCCCAGCTGCACGCTGCTGTGTGTCCAGCTTGACATCAATAATTAAATGCAACAGAGTGTGGTAGTCCCCGGAGGAGCACCTGGTGTTAGACACTGAAGTATCATGTGGTCCAGGTGGGTTGCTCAGGCTCCTTCTGTACTCAGTAGAGTATTTGGGGTATAGAAAGATGCTCTCAACAGGCAACTCCTGCCACCTACCTTGGGGTAGGTACTGTCCCTGAGGGAGGCTAATATTTTCCTCTCCAGAGGGAACTGAGATCAGAGAACTAGTATTAGGAGATGAATTCCACTCATAAGGGCCTGAAAAAAAGAGCACCCTCTGATGGAGAAGCATTTAAAAAACCCAATTCTTTTGCAGGCAGAACTGAGCCCATTAAATGCTCAGGCTTTTGCCCAAATTCTGCTCTTTGTCTTCACTGAGCACACATTTCTATTCTTATCCCTTAGAGAAATAATCTACAAACCCCACTGACCAGTACACAGCAGTATAACCTAACACTGTCTTCAGATGATGCATAAGATGGAACTGCCAAGCGGAAATTTAAGGCAACAGTTATAATCTTACCAATCTATTTAAAAAAAGAAATGAGAAACAGGGATATTTCAAGGGCTATGTACAGTTTCTGTATCAGATCAAGGCTGAGAAGCAGGAATTGCTTTTCTGGCATTATTTTGATAATCTCAGATCAGTGAGCAAAACTTTGCATAGTCCTTTGATCCCTAATTTTTGGGTAAGGTTGTAATGATTTGCACACTACAAATGTGCATTAATTTCCTTTCCCTCAACTGTAATGAGACCATCTTTTTCCCCTCGTTGTTCTCCTGGTCCCACCTCCACCCCTCCTTCTGTCTGTTCGTGCTTGCCTTCAGAAATCTGCTGCATTGGCAAATTAGCGACTGATAAACATGTGTGGGATACAGACAATGGAAGTTTGCACGAAAGCTCCTCCTCTGCACCTACAAATCCCAGTACAGATAGAAGATTACTGATAATCGCAGCCAGAAAATAGAAGCAGTTCAGCTTTTGTAACCTCTCATGAGGATGTTCTTAGTGAAGCTTGTGAATTACTAGCTAGAAAAATCGCATGGTCATGATTATTTTATTTCTTTTTAAAAATTAAATTTAGTGTGATGACTGCACTAGAGACTACAACTTCTCTCTCTGCTGAACAAGCACAGCAGTCTGGCTGTTAACTCCCCCTTCCCACCACCACCGTCCTTGGGTGGGGATCAACCTCTGCAGCTCACCAGAGCAGCTAAATCAGGGGCAGTGGCACCAGCACTGACACGGCATCACCTGCACTGGGCCAAGGCCTAGATGGCAGAAGAGAAGTTCTTTGTGCTTATGTCTTCCTGCCTGCAATTACAGCAGCAGTATGCTGCTGGGACAACCAGTAAGACTGATGGGCTGCTACCACTGTGCCATGACAAGGAGGCTGCTGGAGAGCCACCAGAGCTGTCACAGGGACCACTGCAGTGTGTACACTAGCAGCCAGAGGCAGTACCAAATGGGAGCACATGGTCCCATGCTACAGAAGGCTGCTCTAGGCACCTCCTGCTGAACTCAAGAAATAAAAATGCCCTTTCCTTCATTTACAGACCTAATGACCACCTCCAGACCAGGTTGAATGGAATGGCTCCTTCTGGGTCACACGTCTCCAGCAGAGCCCCCTGTCCCCACGTGCAGCTGGCTCTCCTGGCAGGCCATGGGAAGGTAGATAATGTCCCAGTTCCTCTCACCATTCTGTTATTCTCTCTGACAGCTAAAATCCACAGGGCATGCCAGGATAAAGCAAAGTCTGCAGCTTCCAACCACTCGGGAACTTACTCTGGCACAAACAAGCAACAGAGGCGAAAAGCTGCTTCCAATCCCCCTGTACCTAGGCAAGAGCCAGCACACTTCTGCTCTTCAGGGTCCCCACTGCACAGCTGGTGCTGAAGAACGCAAAGTAAAAAGTCCAGGGACAGTTTAATTCCCATCTCCTTTTCATAAATCTGTCAGGATACCTAGAGAGTCCCATCACTACAGCACTTCACTGCCTCCAGAGTGTTTCGTTAGAAAACATACAGAGAGTAATTAAATCATCCCTGGGGTATTTCTTCTTTAGCTTGAGCAATTTGTTTGCATTCTGGGATTTTGCTACCTGTCCTACTGCGAGCTTATTCGTGCAAAACAAAGGAAACAAATATTAGGTTGTTTTCCTTAGTGCCAAAGAAATTAATAAAGATCATGCTCTAAGGTGCAAAACCCACTTCAAATATGAAGTGATCTAAGTAGAAATCTTGCAAATGTTTATCAAGAAGGAGTGTTTAACCAACAGGCTTCAAAGCAGTAAACAAGCATAATAACCAAAGCAGTTTTGTAGAGCGCTGTAATCCATCAAGGTTCTTCACAGTTTTAGGAAGCAAAACATCAAACTGATAGAGTACATGTGCTTTGTCCTATAGGCAATATATACCAGAGGTGCTCTGCACTGATTTCTGCCTGGTGCTATATGCCAATACAGTTTTTGCCTCCAGCTGCCTTCTTGTCACATCTCTTGAAGAGAGTGGAGCAGCAGCAGTCTTTGGATAGAGGAAGTTTACATCAAGAGAGATTGAAGTTGTAGAGCTGGTGTTTCAGCACCGGCTGGTTCTCTTTTGCCTGATGCCAGGATTTAACCAGAGGCTTTAGCAAGTAGCCTGGTGCAGCAGGTACAATCTTAGCTCAGGCACTACACCAAAAAAAATAAGATAATTCTAGCACATGCTTTTTAAGTGCTTACAGAGAAAAGCAGAGTGCTCT
>JANHFY010004539.1:22624-43685 GCA_027560095.1 Chloroceryle inda | reverse complement strand
GAAGGGAGAGCGTTGGGTGCGCGCCGGGCACCGGCTGCCGGGCACCCCCTGTCCCTCAACGGGCTCCGGTTCCCCCAGCGAGCTGCTGGCCTCGTGCTCGTGGTCAATCCAGGCCCGCGCCGCGGCTCCGGAGCCAGGCGGTGCCTTCGTTACCCCAGCTCTGGCCAAGCCCCCACCTCGCCGCTGCTGCCAGAGCCGGATTCCCCCCCGCCCCTCCTCATCATCCCGCCAGGAAGCACAAAACCCTTTCCCAGCCCTTTCTGGACGCCGTGGCCTCGTCGGAGCCGCCGTCCCTTTGGCGAGAGCGCAGCCGCGCCGGCTCCGACCTCCCCGGGCCGGGGCCGCCCCCCAGGAAGGGCTTCCCGCGTGGCGGGGGGGCCGCGGCCGCAGTTGGCGGGCAGATGCAGCCTTGGACACAAAGACCCCGTTCACCCCCCGCAGCTCCGGCGGGGCCAGTGCCAAGCGCGTTGGGAGCTGGTGGGGACGGCGGGGGGGGGCAGCAGGGACCATTCCACTGCAGCTCTGCCGCAGCTGGACCGGGGGCTATGAAAATGCTGCGGCGTACGAAGACAAATTTCCATTATTCGTGTCTTCAGGCAAACAAAGACAGGCTAACCACAGTCGCTATAAAAACTGGCTTACCGAAAGGATAACCATCTATGAAAATCCATGCTATTAAACCTATTTTTTAACCTTTAATTACTGAACAAGATTCTAAATGTGATAGTAAGTATTTATTCGGCAACCATTCCTGAAGAAAAAAATAGAGGTCGTGTCAGGTTAATTTGTAACTGGGATAGTCAGAAATGACATCAACTGCTTTAGCTTGAAAATGTTAAAACATTGGGCTACTTTTAGAACATTATGTTCCTAAATAATTTCTGTAAATCCTTGCCTGCCTTTTCCTAGGTTTGAGTGAATATGTTTTCTTCAGAGAAGAGTTACTGGAGAAGGCAGAAAAGTAATCCAAGCCTGCTAAATACCACATACACATCCAGGAAGACATTAAACGAACTCACAGCTTTATCTTTGGAAAATACCCCATCAGAAAACGCAATCTTCCAGTTTAAATTCATTTTATAGCTGCATGGATAAACTGAGGCAGCAGAAACCAGGAGATAATAATGAAGTTTCTGTGATCAATGATAAATAAATCCTCCACTTTTTCCTGCCGAGATGTGGCCCTTGGCTCGTTTCCCTTTCCCCAGTACACATCTCTGGGGCTCCATCCCATCGGATACCTGGAGGTGTGAGGTTCATTCCAGCTGAGCTGTTCTGATGAGAGTGGGAGTTGGGAAGCCATCTCCTCAGGAGAAAGGGTGAACTGTGTTTTCTTACGGGATCGTAAAATATAAGGCCTGAAGCTGGCTCAGTCTGTAGCCTTTGGGCACAGCTTTAAATGTAACACACTTTTACATGCTTTAATGCATCATTGCATAAATGTATGCCCAAGAAAACACAACAGGTCAGCTGCAAAGACAGAGATGCAACACTCATTTTGTGCCCTGGTTTAATGCTTTTGGAGCCACCAAACTCACCAAGAGCAGGCTCTTAACAGGCCAGAAGACAACAAACACTTGCAAATATGGTGTTTTCAATTCAGACTTCACTTTTTCCTTGTCATATTGTACAAGAAGGACAGGCTGCTCCAGAATTAACAGTAGATTAAAACAAATATTTAATGTGGCTTCTTAAGGCTGCCAGTGTAATTACACTCAGTCATAAAGAAAATGAAGGACTGAGTTAAAAAAAAAAGTCAGTGTGAACTGTGCCGTGCCTCTACTTAGTGAAAGGATCAAACACAGATGTAATGATTTCACAAAACCAGTCACAGACACGTAAAAACCACTGTATGTATTCGCTCCAGTACTTCCCCCAAGTATCAACACTCTCCATTTCTTTTGTGCAGTTTTAAAGAAGTTGTCAGCACAAGAACCACATTAAGAAAAAAGTCACTGTGGTCACTACAGTTTTGCTGTCAAGAAGCTGGTACAAAAAGCCTGGGAAATTTTCCTCTATCCAAGGTTGCTGGGAATTTCTGCCCTTATTTATAGCCCTAGAACAATTAAAACACCCAAGGACAAAGCTGTCTGTTACTCACCTCTTCCTTAGTGGAGAAAACCCCGTAAGGGAGATTTTGGAGAGGAAAATCCGAGTCCTTGGCTACCTGGATGAAAGACATGCTGAACACCGAGCGGAGCGGTCTCTGCTTACAGACAAGAGCCCCCACCTCACAGGCTGCTACGTGCCGTCCTAGGAGGCAGATCCTCTCCAGATGTTGTAACCCAAAGCACAGAAGCACCAAATCCCACCCTTTGTCCTCAGCCCCAAACCAATGGCTGATCTGTCTCCATCCCACCCCTCTGCCTGCTCCCTCTGACCATGGTTAATTAGTGCCAGAGGCCTGTGCGAGTCAGCAGTTCTTAACTGTTCCCAGCACCAGGGACAGGTGGAGAAATGGACATTGCCTGCACAGTGACACCTCCCATGAAACTGAGGCTTTCCTTTAACAGGTACCTGGCTGCAGATGAAGGATCCAAGCAGACATATCTGAGACCAGAAGTAACTCCACTCCCCTGCCTCCCAGGAGGTTGCTTATGTACCAGAGCAATGGTGAGATGATTATGCCCACACAAAGCAGCTCTTCCACCAGAAGCTCAACCCTTGGGAAGTTGCACAACTCGCACCTGAAACTGCACTTTTGTCCTTCTTGGGTTTGTTAATACTGCACCTGAGCAAGTCCTTCCATTTTGTCCAGATACCCTCAGCACCTTAAACCCAGAGATCAACGTGCAACCAACCATACAGAGCAGGGACATTAGTCTTTCTGTTCCCAGCCCAACTTTCCCCCACCTGCAGGAGAAAATCCAACTGTATTCAGGTGAAGTAGAAACCGATGAGGGAATTTCCTTGTAATTAGAACTAAGTAGCAAAGACCACCCCTTTAAAATAAAAATGGTTAGATGCTTGTGACTGCCAAGCCAAAGAACTGGTTTCCTGCTCAGTTTTCTTGGCAGAGAAGATGCACTAGAAGAAATGCAGCAGGGTGTACAGCCAGATATTCAGTGTTAGATAACACAACAGCACTGATGACAGCCCATCTGTGACAGCTCTTCACTAGTGGAGACAAGCTCACATGGTGCTGCTTGGAGTCTTATTTAAACACGTCTAGCACAAACCTGTAAAATTCCTGTACCTAAGGTACAATTCCATTCCACTGACTGTTGGACATTTTTTTAACACAGCAAAGACGTTTCTTGCCAAGGTTACAGGACTTGTGTAGAACCCACCTCTTCTAAAACCAAAACTAAAACATCTTGAAAGCATATTTCAAACACACAGTGCATCTTGAGAAGGCAGATCTACTCAAGCATTTTGCAGTGCTGAGAATGTGCTGGTATTGTAATGTTCATCTATTTTCAAGCTGATGACACAAGAGCTAAAGCTTCACTAGTCAGCCTTGAATCAGACTGAGGTGGAGATCAACCACCATGATAACACTGCACAGTGCCAAGTAAATATAGATGACACAATTCTTCAGTGTCAAGGAAAGGTGGATTTCTGGTCAATGTGCAAGCTCATGTATCAGCAGCATTTATTCTTTCAGTATCCTCAACTCCGAGAAGTCTGCACAAGCCTGGCCAGTGCAGGTTCCTGAGGTTGCTTGAGAGTGCTGGGTGTGGAAGCAGCAGTGCCTGATGCTGGTCTGCCTCACGGCCAGTACTGTCCTGGCACTGCAAGGTACACTTTTGTTTCCTACTGTATACTCAAGGGCCAGAAGAGTGGTGGTAAAGGGAGCATGTGACTCCCGGAGGTGGTCACGTCTTTCAGTCTCTCAGATACCAGAAACACAAAGGTGACTGTGCTTCCCCCCTTGTGAAACCTAGTGTCTCCTCACTGTCAGATGGAAGGCAGATTAGAGGGGAAGTGATGTAAGGGAAAGAAAAGGACACTTCTAGAAAATAGGAGAGAGACACCAAAAATAGGGAAGAGCAAAGTCAAACCAAGAGGGAGAATAGGGAAACAGCAGCAAAGAGGAAAGCAAACTGAGAAACACCCATGAAGCAGAAGATGCTGCTGCTCTTCTGTGCTCTGTGCTGCGTAAGAGGAAGTTTAACAAATGCTCTAAAGAAATACAGGATCTGTGACCCATAAAAAGACAGGCCCTTACTAAACCTTGCCAGGAAGAGTTAATTATTCCCTCCTTTGCTGAAAAACAACCAACCACAACAAACAAAACTACTATGTGCTTCATAGATTGTGGTTAAGCCATTTTTGCCAGCACAAGATACTTCATTTATTATTGGTTCTTGCAGATTACTTTCTGTAGCTATCTGATCGAGAAAGCTCCTTCTGCTGCACAGCGTTTATACGCTAACTGTACCGCTTTATCTCCTAATTGCCAGCTCTAGCTTTTAAAGAGCATTCTGAATTTTAAAGGATGTAAGCAGCTTTGATTAAAAATTTACCATTTTAAATAAAGCCATGCAATCTCATTTACTTCACAAATGCTTCAAAGCAGCAGCAAGTTACCAAGTGAAATTTCAACTGCAGATCAGTACCATCTGGAGAGGAATTAGTTCTACTTTAGCATGCTGTTACCTTTGGTGATAAGCAACACTGGTTGAAGTTACCATGGCACTACACAAACCACTCAACCTTTCAGTTATATAGACAACCAGGGCAGTTGAACAGCCGAAGCACAGACTGAGCTAACAAGACAGGCAGTCTTAATTAAGAGAAACTTCCTGAACCCCCTCTCACAAGATAATAAAAGAACAATTCCTCCTACCCCTAAAGTGGAGATGGATTGCACATCTGCAGATCCACTAAGGAACACGTGGAGGGTGGTTGTGGTGGTGTTCAACACCGAAGTCTGTGGATTTCAAACTTCTCCAATGTGGATATCTCCCTGGAAGAACTGTCTTAAGAACCATTCTCTCACCTAACTTCAGAGAACGTCTGTGCACTGCTGTCAGATGGTGGATCAGAAATCCCACTGCTCCTAGAAGCAGAATCACATGGATGGATCCACAGCCTCATCACCGGCCACATCTGGTTTACCTGCAGGTCTGTCCTCAACTTAAGTGCATGGCCACAAATGACCCCAACTCCTGCATGAGGGACACGCTGCACAGGAGGCTCAGACAACTCCCTGGGCAGAATGTATCTGGTACAAAGCAGAAGGCTTCTGGTAACTGTAGTCTCTCTGGCAGTTATAGGTGGAAAAAAACCACTAAAATCAGAAATTCAAACTCTCTGAATAAATACACCAAGTAAAGGACCCACCAATGGAAGGTTCCCATGAAAACAAAGCAAGAGAAATCCAAATTATATATGCCAGTGACAGCCACAGGGGCTCCGATTTTTTTAAATTTTATTTAATCAAAGTTAAGACGTGGATAAACATAAATACAGCACAGGTACTTCAGATCATTCTTCATATTTGTGTACAGACAGACTGATGGATGTAATCCCAATGAAACCTGCAGTCAGTGAAGTGCATACAGCCTTCCCCCCACACACACAAAAACAAAACCCAACTTTAAAAAAAAAAAAAAACACAACAAAAAACCAAACCCACACAATCTCAGCACACACTCTCATTACAAATGATTCATACATAAATAGGTAGAGGGTGCAAACAAGCTAATATGCGAACATGTATAACCTCTCGTTAATGGGAAAAAAAAAGAAGCAGCCATAATGATTAAAATACATTCAGTTACTGATAACTAGTTGTGCCATACAAGGCTTTATCAAAAAAAAAAAGGAAATTGTGCTGCAGAGAAAAGCTATATACAACAAGAAAATAAACTGCAAAGTTAACGCATGCATGTTTTATCCTGGAAAAGCACAGCCCTCCAATATTTTCTCCACATTTGTTATAAAAGCCCTCTGCACTCAACTAAAATTAAAATGATCTTAAAGGATAATACTTGTAAAGTTTACTTAAGTCTTCAGCCACAGAAAACTGCAATGAAAATAAATGTTCAGTCATTTCCAAAACAAAAAAACAAAACCAAAAAAATCTATTCATCTGATGACATGCATGATTTAAAGGTCTAGGCAAGATACACTGCTCTACGTTCCTGATGACTAAGGAAAAAAAGCTCAAGTCAATTTAATCTGCAGATGGTCAGAGGATTTTTGTATTCCAGCAGAAGCAGCAGTTCAGATCTTCTGGATCTTTTCCCCAACAACTACAGGATTCTCTTTTCTGATTTTCTCAGCAGCATCAGCTTTGTAATTGTAAGAGCAACTGTGTACATCTGAGTAACGGTGCATACCACAGTAAACGTTTCCACACCGGCATTCAAACCCTGTGGACAGAAATATTAGCTTAGACATTTCAACAGTCTTAATTATACTGGTTTGGTTTAAATCCCAAATGTGTTCACTCACTAGCAATAAATCTCAGTCACCAGTGTCACTCAGCCAAAGAGCCTCTGCTGCAGAAAGCATAAGAATCACAAGTAATACATTAAGTGATTACAGCAAGATTTGACTTGACCATTCCTTCCTACCGCGTGGTACACTAGCACAAAACAAGGCCTAGAGACCTGCTCTTTCTTTGCATTTGTATCTTCACCCTGCAGAACTCAAGCTTCCTCAGGCCCTTTCACTGAACCACTGCAAAGCTGGTTAGTGAATGGCAGCAAACTATCACCCCATTCCTCAGCTAAGCAGCCTTCCAAAGGGAAGTTATATGGGAATATGAACTTCACTTAAAGACAGGAAGCTGAAAAACAAAATGACAGATGAACAACTAAATGCAGTAAGAGTCAGCTGAAAGCACCTTTGGCCAGGTTTTGGTTCAAATCAACAACAGTGAGATTACCATGCCCCAGTTTTCCCTTTAGGGGAACTTTTCTAAAGGCCCAAAGCCTAAACAAGTCTCAGAACAGAGAAATCTGTATTTCTTACCAGTAAGTCCAACCTTCTTCCTGCACATGAAACAACGATTCTTTTTCTGTTTTGGTTTGTCAAGCGACTTGTCTTGTTCTTCAGGTGTAGGCTCTGCATTCTCTGACACTGAAGCTAACATTAAAAAAAGTTAGTAAGAACAATGGAAAACAAATGTCCACCTCTCCCCCCTTCCTCTGTTTAAATCATACAATAATCCAAAGACCAGGATGTAAATTTAGGTTCTGGGCTTCGCCGTTTTGCTGCAGCTTCCATGTCTGGAGTGTAACGGACTCTTAGTGGTACTAAAGCCCCCTCCTTCTAGACCTTCAATGTAAGATAAGGAGAGAACTCACTGCATACTCGTACACCACTAACAATATAAAAATATCGTAAGAACACAGATTAAGAAAATTAGGTTTAAAAGCAAGATTCAGTGCTGTCAGACGTGGGAAGAAAATGCAACGCTCAAGTGTTTTCACAGCAGTGTTACCAAGCCAGTTCCTAAAGTCTGCTTGTAAGAAGCATTGCATGTATTGGGATCAGTGAAGTAAAACACTCCCTTTCAAATACTGAATCAACATTATTTCTGCTGAAGGCTGCAGTACTGAGGCCACACAAAATGCAGTGTTTCAGAACAGTCTCTGTACCACTGCTGCTGCTGCTCTCTCATACCTGGAAAAAGCCTGCAGAGGGGCTAGTGACTACCTGGGGTGAGAGATCATTAGCCCAAGATACACAGACTTACAGGGAGGAAGCACACCGTCCTGAAACCCAGAAGGAAGCAGGCAAACACCTCATTTTAAAGACACTTTTGCCAATACAACTTTTAATGTACTTCAATATTCTCATGTCTGAATGACAGGTTACAGGCTGTGGGGGAGAAGAGAAACATCACAAAAAGTGGTAGTATCTGCCTGACTCAGGTAAAAATAGGAACTGGCTGGTTTTCCTCAAGTATTTGCACATTCCTTACATTACAAAACAGAAATAGAAACCAAAAAACCCAACTTTATTTCAAGAAGGGCTAAGAGCCAATCTCCAACAAGCAGCCATTGCTAGATCACAGCAGGACAAGTCTCCAGTGAGTAAGGCACACAGAAGGTAGGAGTATTTGCAGCAACGCAGCAAAGAAAGCAAGCTCCAGCTGGGAGGAGAGTCAATGGAAGCAGAACTAGAACCAGTGCTGTCAAGAAGGGTACACAACAGCAAGCCCAGGCATTTGTCAGGGAAAAAGCTGCAGGCATCTCTGTGCAGCTGGACTTTTGTTAGGCAGGGACTGTCAGAAGCAGTTCTGTGATATTTCTACACCAGTTGACTGTTATTCTGCCTGACAATTCTGGTGGGGTTTTTCCTGCACCGCTATTCTGGTTTATTTATTTTTCTAAAAAAGGTAAGGGCACTTTTCATTTTTGTAATGTATCAAAACACTGCAGTCTGTGCCAAGCAACATCAATGGGTAGCAAAATACCTGACCACCAGGAAAGACTGTGTCCGAGTGGACAGCATATTCCAAAGGTTAACCTTGCAAAGACAGACCATTACCCAGGGTTTATTAAATCTTTTAAAAATCACTGTCTATGTTACAAGAAGAACTTTTCTTTGTCCTAAGATTTTAAAGAATTGATAGTTTGCAAAAAAAAAAAGGTTCAATAGCTTTAAATGACTAGGAAAGGGCACATTTCTGAGTGGACATGTAATATCCAAAGGTTTGTAAGAATGAAAAGCAGTAAGGATTAAAAGATGTAAGACAAATATCAAAAGTAGCAAGACTTACTCAAATGAAGTCTTGTAGTGTTATGCAGAACAGACACTGCAGTGTTCATTAATTCATTAAGAAAGCTTCATGCCATGAATTAGCCTTTAGCAGCTAACAGTCTCAAGTTTGCATTTCCTGTCGTAGCAAAATCCAGTTACGTCAATATAAGTTTTTCTAAAAGCCTCTGTGACTATTAGCCAAATTTAGGGAAAAATGGCACTGCCCCCTGCAGAACGAGGCTCCCTAATACATACGTACACTTTCTTTGTGCTTATGGCTCTCACATTAAAAAGGTTTCAAAATATTTAAGAGCTGCTGCTCACTGTAAAACTGAGTGGGAAGATTCTTCTACTGGTGCCACAAGTGACTTTGTATCTACTGTAGTAACCAGAAATTTTACATCTCAATTTGCTTTTGCATAGAAAGCAGAAATTTGACTAAAAACGCTCTGTGATAATCGTGACTATTCCAACCACTAATTCACCTTTAGATCAAAAGCGCCAGGGTTTTGTGCTCTGCCTAGGATAGCTGTGATGACCACAACACAAAAAAAAGGCAGGTAAAATGGAATACCACCCAATTTGGAGTTTGCAGGAAACATGTTGCAGCCACTCCCAGCTGCTGTACTTTGTCTGGATTCCAGGATGCTGCTGCCTGCTTTGCTTGAACTGCCTCTCTCCCTTCCCCCAGCCCCAGATCTGCCTTTAGCTGGAGAACAGAAGCACTGGCAGCACCAGTACAAGCTGCCAACTAACCAAAAGGGAATCAAGCACACTCATTTTCTTGGAGCTGACAAGTTGGGCTGGACACTAGACGCTCCCTGTTTCACAGAGCATGTTCTTAACTGATCAAAACAAGCAGAGCCTGGTTTTCCTCCTAAAGGCAGAAGCTTTTGCTACTGTTTCACTCGTGCCAACCCTGCTCGAACTTCAGTGTACTCCGACAGACTGTGAAAACAGCACTTGGAAGATAACGCACACTCCAGCCCTTGTATCCCTGCAGGCACAACAAGGAACTCCGTGCATATGCTGCAAGACTCCTGGCACTTCATCTGCTCTCTCGCCCTACTCTGGACGTTTTCTGTTTGTCACCCCTGAATTGCTAGGTAGACTATCAGAGAAAAAGGTTCCTCCTCATTCCCACAGGAGGAGCTACATGTAAGTGAAGAAAGAAGAATCCCCACTCCTCCAGAGGAATGAAAAGTGAAGTTAATCCTAAAGAGAAGATCACTACTACCAAATAATCCTAAAGAGAAGATCACTACTTCCTAGCATTTTAACACTAAACTGAAGCGATTAGCCTAAAATACACTCTTTCAGTGTTAGGAACAGGTAAATTAAGTAAGAGCACACCTAGCTAGAGAGTTTAGTTTTAATTCTCTCTTGTGAACACTTCCTCTCTCCCCAAAGCATTCACTTGGTAAATCAGGCTATCCTACATTATTTTCTACACTTGTACCACAACCACGCTCCACCTCCGATCCCCTGGTACTCTCACAAAAATCTGATATATCCGTCAGTTTCTTTCCAGCGTTGTCTACTGAGCTAACCCTGATACGGTTCATTGAAGTTGATGCCATTAGTTCAGCAGCATTCACCTTAGGGCTACATTATATTCACATAAAATTCTGTAAACTCAATTGTTTCAATATCAGATTTTTTTAAACTTGGTCAGCAATGACTGAATTATTAAACTGTTTTGCCTCAGTAAAACTTAGCTGAGCACAAAAACCAGGTGACTTTGTTCAGAACAGCCACGTTAGCTAGTTACTCAAATCTTAAGATATTCATTTTTCAAAATAGTAATCCACACTGTAAGACTGACTGCATTTTGCAATGCTAACATATGGATCTCTCCATTTCACAACAAGTTTGAAAATCAGAGAGGCTGTTTTTGAGCTCAGAAATTTTCAGCCTCAAAGAGACTGAGCACCCACCCATTAATAACAATTTGTATCTTTATGTTCTTGAGTCGCAAGAACTCCATAAAGCATGTGGTGGAGTGCTCCTGCCTTCCATGAGAAGTTTCATTTACCTTTAAAAACCTCCCTGAAATACAGAGCATGAGTCCTAACCTGGATGGTTTTACACTCATTAATCCCAGGGAAGTGAAGCACCTCTTCCCACGCCTGCAGGTTTGCTAGGAGGCAGCCCCACTAATCCCCTGGCTAACAACAAGGAATCCTGCCTGGCCAATCCCAACAGGGCCGTAATGTTGAGCTAAAGGTACAACAGCCCTTGAGGCAATCTAAAATGAGTTGGAGACACGCTCAGAATAGAAGAAAGCTGCTAGAAAAGCTGGAATGTATTTTAATGAGTGTCATTTTAGGTCACCTTTACTGATAGGTTCATGATACTTAAGAACATTAAAGTAAAAAACTAATTCTGTTAGCCCCTACCTAGCATCTGAGGTTTTTGCAGTGTTCCATACCTGCAAGTATTACCACACTATCAGTAAAAAAATCCAGTAAAATCTAGATTTATTAACGCATTCTATGGTTTTCCTCTATTTCTTTTCTAACACAAATCCAATGAAGGCAAATCTGAAGTGCTTCTGGGGATTTTTATCCCCCTGTACAGTTTTGGCTTGTCTGCTAACCACAAGGACCATGTGCACACAGATCAAGTCACATTTATCCATCTGCTTTAAAATAATAATAGCAATCCAAGAATTACTATTCACTCAATCTTTCATTCACTGCTATTATAGCCTCATAATTTTAGTTAAACAGCAAGTTAAGGGGACCTCAGCTAAATACAAGACTAAATTTTACAAGTAGCATAGAACAATTTGCTCCAGAAGACACATTCCAACTGAGCAAGTTTGTTTCGGTTTTTTGTTTGTTTTTTTAAATCAAATATAAACCAAACAAGTGATTAAAGCAGCCATCATTCTCTACATCAACAGAAGCAGCATTATAAGCTTTGGTCTGACTACCACATTTCTAGTCACATTTCTGTGATTTTCCTTTTTTATGCTACAAAGCTAGACAATACTAAATAACTTTGGTTCACATTTTTATTACACCGACTGTAGTCTAAAATTCAAATTCTGAATGATGAGGGGGAAAACCCCCCACAACTTTAGGATGCAGAATTGTGACAACTCAATCACTTCCACCTAGCATCAATTATAAGGAGCCTTCTCTCCAAACTTACACTTCCAAAGCAAAAATACTTTAAAACTGGCAACACTAGATTTTCTATGGTTTTCAGCTAAGGGATAGCACAGAAGCAACTCCTCAGAAAGTGAGGCTGATCCTGCCACAGGGAGTTATAAATAGGGATTGTAATTTAGAACTGCAATTACATGGTGGTGGTGTTCTTAGTTTAGAAATCACTGTGATACAATGAAAAGGACACAGAACACAGCTGAGTACTCTAAGCATTTGATATAGGTTGTTCCTTGAAATACACACTGTAAAATGCAAATACACCCCTGAAATCAAAGTTTCTAGTTGAGAAAGCTCTTATCTTCTCATAGGGAGAATTAGCTTTAGAGGTAGAAAATCAGACGCAGCATAAATTCATCCAACTAAGTAAGAAGAGGCATTCCTCTGAAAACTTGCCAGGGAAAAAGGTCTTTTCACAGGCTCAAGTCACCTCCCAGTACAAGCACCATAGACTATTTTAAAATAAAGCACCCACTCCACCCCCCAGTGAAAAGGCAGGAGATGCTGCAAACCTGGAGTTTCACCTTGGAGCCAAGTCAAGCAAGTCAGACATGCAGGAGTAAACATGTTCCTAAGAACTGCCATCTCAAAGGCTAGCACAGAATGGCATTAGCATTAAAACCTTTTCCCTGAGTTTTACAGCTGTTTTGTGAATAAGGAGGTGGCCTTTGCACAGTAGCTGAATAGTGACTCTTCTATTCCACCCCAAAAAAAGGAAGCGCTCAGATTTAGAAAAGTATCTGAAAAGCAGAACTGATACCAGAGGTACAACAAAAGAACTTCTATTTAGCATCTTTAAGTGGAATTACATGTTTTATCTGTGGAAAACCCAAATTACTATGTTTAGTCTACAGGAACACTACCCACTAAAGCCTTAGCACTGTCAGCAGAAGGCAGAATGCTTCCTGACTTACCTTTAAATACCTTTTGTAATGCCTGTGGATTACAAGTCCGACCAAATTTTCTCTGCTATCTAGCATTTTGGTATTTTCCTAAGAAATGCTATTAAAAAAACCTTCAATTTTAAGCTCTGCAAGCCTCCATATAAAAGGAAAAAAACATTTACATTGTTCTGGCAGTAAAGATTTTAGGCCAATACAGTTAAAAAAAAAAATCACCCACTCAGCCAGTTTCCCTCAAGCAGAGTTTGTGGTTTGGTAGTTTTGTATTTGATAAAGTGATTTTCAGTGGGTTAAAATATTACACCACTAGAGTTCATAGGTAGAAGGTTCTTTTATTGGTGTTTCATGTTTATGTAAGGTACTAACACTGTTCTTATAGCTACGTCATCATGTCCTCTGTCACAAATTTGCTCATACACCTCTGTGACATTTGCTGTAAATGACTTGAGTAGTAACAGATACGCAAAAAACTACTTATATGTAACAGCTGAGGCATAAAGACAAAACAGTAGATTGACAGGCACTTCCAACCCCAATTAACACCCTCGTTATGGCAGATAATGAAGTTGACAGTAAACATAAGTTTTCAGACTTGCCTTTTAAAAAAAAAAGAAAGCTTATCCTTATTTTTCCTTCTGATTTCACAGGATATTTGGGTTTCTGAATAAGCACTCTCTTGAACAGGAGTATATTAAGAACAGTCAAAGTTTTAGAAACATTATTCCTAAGTTGTCTCTACAAACTAGGCACCAACCTTGCAATTCTTCTGTCTCAGGTACTGTTTTGTCCACAGCCGTACTATCCGGTTGGGATGACGCTACAGATTCTGTTAAAAGTGACTGACTTGACACAGGGCTGGGGAGGGCAAAAAAAAGTTACGATTTTTATGAGTCATCTCCACGTTCTATGGTGCATTCCTGAAAGAAATACATTTAGAGTACACATTGATGAAAGAGCATGACAAAACAATGAACTCTGAAGTTGTTTCTGTAGCCATCTTAAAAAAAAAAATCCCACAGGACCTAAGGATACTGGACAATAAGTTGAACATTTTTGGATTCATACTGAATGTGATCAATCAGTTCAACTCTAAAAAGGAAAAAATGTTTTGAGGTATTTTGGCATACCATTCTTCTACACAAAAAACCCCAACAGTGCAACATTCATTATGCAAGGATTTTTATAACATAAGTCAGCAAGATAATTGTAGAGAAACCATTCTTGGTGTTCTACTGATACGAACAAGAAAATTGCAGCATGTCAATGTTTCCAGTAATAAAGCATCTGCAGCTGTACACAGAACCCCTTAGATTTTCACAGCACAAATTGACGCTGCCAAACTTCCCAACCCTGTCATCCATACTGCTGAAGTCAGAGCATGGCTGAAAACTCCCAGATGAATACAAGGGGCAGTTATGGGAGAGATTTGATACTAGCAATCACTCACAAACTGCTTATCCAGTAGCTCTACTCTGGAACAAGAAAGAGTTGAAGTCCCAAGCAAAAGGTAGCATTATGCCACTTGCCCAATTTCTGTATCTTTCCACTTCGTTATTTGCTCTGAATCCAAGCAATTGGATTATCCAGCATCCCATAAAGCACCAAAGCCCTACCAGCAATCCATGATGACACCACCAGGACACTGGAGTTGCAATTTTAATTGCCAACAACTGCATATATGTCTTGAACTGCAAGCTTGGTCACCTACAACAGGGCATTGCCAATTTTCTAGATGTTTCCTTGGAGTATCATTACCAGAGACTGAAGTTGAATTCCTGCTTTTATTTTTGAAAAAAGAACAAGTGACAATGATTTCTCGAAGTGCAAGTCTAAAAGCAACCATCCACTCATTTCTTCTGTAACTGGTAGTCAGGCCAGTGATCAAATAGATCTTTTTTCCTTCTCTTTCATGGTATTATAAAGGTTGTGTGAGGAAAACACACCCAAGGCACTGTAATCGGTTCACCTCTGTACAGTGACTGGATGATTTTTATTTATTTTAACAGGTACTGAAAGAGTTGTATCAGGGTAAGGTATCTGTTTTCTACCCCAACTGGAGATCCCAGAATGAAAAGATCAAATATAGCACGAAGCATGGCACCCAGCTCTCAGTTCATATGCAGGATGCAAGCATGAGGTAACACCTCCTATAAAAAGCTATGGAGCAGAAAAAGCTGAACAGAATCAGACAACATTAACTGAATTAAAATCACCCTCCAGCCTGTGTTTTACTACATTCTGGGCTTTTTTAGGGAAAGCTGGAATGAATTATTACTGCAAGTTAACTTCCATAGTATAACACAGTACCATTTTTCAATCGCTATTCCCAAAGCATTTAAGCTTCTGCTGGTTGTGTCATTCTAAACTGAAACGTAGGCACTAAATAAAAACAAATATTTAGCTTTTACAAATGGAGAGTACTTAGTGAATCTGAGTAATTTACAGGAGGCCATAATGTCTCTTTGAATAATACTGTTGGAAAGTACTTGTTTAATAAGAAATCAGATCAGTAGCACAACTTGTACTAAGATTGAGACATCTTTCTTCTGTTCTAGTACACTCTGCTTTCCACGACAACAAATTATCATGCATTTACTTGTCAGAGCTCCAGTAAACAGCTTTTTACCATTTTTCAAAATCCTCCTATTTCTAAGATGGTAAAGCTCTCTCCTTTGGTAAATGCACGTTGTGGATTCAGAAGACTAGCCAGAAGAATCCCTGTAGAACAGCAAGAAGCTGGCAATGCTCCTATGCGAGGCTAAATTCTAAAGACACATTTGCATTTGAATGCAAAACATAGCTAAGAGATCAGCTATTATTGACTGTGCAATCCAATGCTTTGAAGTTAGCAGTTAAATCTTACCAGTCTTCCTAATCCAGGTCATAGCATTTAATTATGTACTATCAGTAAACTTCACTTAATCATCTTGATACAGGTTTTTATGTAAAAAAACCACAGAACAACAAACACCTTACCTTGGCTGCATAGATGGAGTCGATGTAGAATCTAAAGTTGACTGAGTTTCCTGGGCACTGCCTTCTGTGCACTGAACCGGTAAGGATTCAGTTATACTAGTGACAGAAGTTGCTGGAAGGAAGACACTAATGTAAAATGTGTTGCACTACTTCCTGGGATTACAGAAGTTATACAATGCAATTATTCTTCGACCCTCCTGACACCAGCCAGGAAAGTAATTCAATCTCAGCCTATATCATAATGAAACAATTTTACAAAAAGTAATTACGTTTGGCCATATTTTGATCGTGTTCCAGCCCCAGGCCCCCAGAAGTTACACAGCACAAAATTCTGAAGCTGGAGGTTCAAGGTAGTTCCTATTTTCTGCTAATTAAAGCATCTACAAACAGCTCTCTCAACAGAAACTGCAGCATTCTGGCATCAGCTTGTTGTGGTAATTTTTTGTTTAAAAAAAACCCAAGACAGATCTGTGAGAAACAATAGTGAAGCATCCTAAAGCCAGTTTAGGTTCCATTTTGAAGTTGTAGAACCTACATCTCCAGGTTTAAGTGGAAGCTATTGCTTCCATTTTTAAAGCCACTTTTTATGTTAAAATGGAGGGAAGTCTTCAAGAGTGCACCATAAGATTCCTTGCTGTCTGTATTCAGCCCAGCCAGAAGACACATTTCAGAAGCTCCAGGGAAGCACTGCTAACCCTCCTTGGGCCAGCAAAGCATGCTGAAATTGAAAGCACTGGGGTGAACCCTTTCTCTGCTTTCTGAGGCCACTACCATTAATTTAAAAGGGGAAAAGCCCTCTAGCTTCTTCTAAGGAGTGAATGTATGAAGACAGCACTCAAGGATGATCTGCTTTGCAGGAAAGACCACACACGGGGCACTGGGCCATGAAGACAAAGTTACCCATCTGATGTAAGAAGAAACTACTCTTAAGAAGTGTCTACAGGCTAATCCTTTAGTATCAGCCTGCAGAAGTTAAATATATGTATTTTAAATGCTTTTCAGACACATTCCCCACACTAAATGCTATCGCTGCTGTCAGTAATTTCAGGAAAAGTATGTTGGCATAGTATTTTTTTTTTCCTACATTTTTAGATCTTCATATTGGAAACACTCAGATTAATACAAAAGGTATTAGCACGAGTCTAGTTCTGAACAGATTAATCACAGCACAATTATATTACGAGCACTTCATCCAAGTTCATTCCATAAGGTAAGATACTTGACTAAAATGTTTTGCACTAATGCCCCTACTCTTTTAGTATTTGGACATGATCAGGAAGCAAGTTGCTGCCTATTGTGTCATTTTAAGCTGTTCAGACATATGTTTGGGATACTTACCAGGAGGGCTAATTCTACCATTACTGTTCTGCCTTTGAAGATGCTCTTTGTAGCACACTGAACACATGCCATTTGTACGAGGATTCCCATAAAATCCGCAACCAGTGGAACAAAGCATAGGCACTTGGCTACGGTTAGTTTCTTGAGCCATCTTCCCTTCTTCTACAAACCTGAAATTGATAAATACAAGTCAGTACTTAGAGGCCTGAGAAAACCCTTCTGTGACATTTGAAATCCTGGAGTTTCCTATAGCTCAGCAAAAAGATATTCCAGAAGAGATGCCTTGAGGGTTAACAAATGTCCTTTCCTAAGAAGTCTACAACGTCTGCCCTGTAATACAAACGCAGTCAGATGTATGCTTTGCACAACCCATACGTACAGACCCTTTCAGCACTATCACTTCATGGTCAATATATAGCCTGTGAAGAAAAGTTATCTTAGAAAGCATGGGAAGCATTACTGCTTCTAGCAGTAGATTAATGGGAGATAGGGAAGGGGAACACCTCTGCTGAACTCTTCTTGAAACCTGAACACTTGATACTGTGAATGAGAGCTATAAAGTGAAACAACAAGCACGGTAACAAACGCTTACTTACTGCATAATAATTATAGTTAAACACAGTCACATGAATTGTAAGTTACTCTTTAGTCACGACGTCGTAAGTAGTTGTGTTGTACTTCACTGACCACAAAGCTTGTATTATGATTTTTTTCACATGCAAGAAGAAAAATCATCCTTTCAGACAAAAAGTATTAGACTAGGTACACATACCTCCTATATATCAATTTTGTGTGAAAAGATACTAAGAATGAGAAATAAGATAAATATCAAGTCAACTCACACGACATCCTTAGTTTTCATAAACACTGCACGAATTGAACTTTTTGTCCATTGCTTGTAAGCCTTCATAAGACAAGAGAGTTACAACAGCTTCTTAACTGTTGTCAAATGGTCTAACCTGTAAACCAGTTATAGACATCTGTCACTTAGGTGATATGAGTTCTCCAGGTTTTGGCAGCTTACAAATTCTTGTCCTTTTTTGGTATCAGTTTTGAAAGGAAAAACCACCCACATAATTCTCATTAAGAATCTAAACATCTGAAGGTATCAATTATTTCATTTAAGATCAATTTAGGTCCAACATCATTTGCTTCCTGATTAGAAATTAGGCTGAAATAAGGGTAATTTTAATTCTTGAAAGTCAAACCAAAGATAAGCAATATTACTGAAAAAATTAATCTACCAAAAAATAAATCAAACTTTCAAGTAAGATCAGCATATATTTCTAAAGCAAAGCAAAGCAAATCTAGAGGGGAAGGGTTTTCAAGATATTTGAATACTTCAACAGTTGCCAAGTTATAAAACTAGATTAAACCACAGTAAGAAGTACATCAGGGTAAAAAGATTTCCTTTTATGTAAGATGTATTTGAAGCCAAACACAAACAAGTTTCCCATTATTTTGTTTGTAGACAAATACCCTCCTCTCCTCTCACACTCGCATTTGTTGTATTTTGGGTTTATTTCCCCAAAGCATATGAAATTGATACCTCAGAAGCCAACCTCCAGGTTGCAAAGCTAACAGCAACACAGAAATGACAGTCAAGTCTTCTGTTCACAGCAATAAGGTACTCTAAGGATGAGGAAGTATTCAAGATACAGTACAAGGAAGATGTACGGGCAGGAAGACAAAAATAATCTCTGATGGTATCTTATGCAGCTCCAACATGCAATTAAGTTTATTTCAGCTGTTTGACTGCACTCCCCCACCCCAAAACAGAAGCATTTGCTTTCAACATACAAAGCCCCCATTGACCTCAAACGACAGCTAAACTTGATTTTGCTGAAGTACTGTACTTGTAGCTGAAAGAGCACTTTCATTCCTGCCTTTCTCCAGACAGCCCTTTAAAATGCAACTGCAAGTAGCACATGTGGGAATTCATTTCTTATGCTGGGCCCAACATTTAGTGAAGCCATTTCAAGAGCGTAAATCAATGGGAGTTATCTGTGCTTTGGTAATCCAAACTAATTTAAAGATGAAATCCTATGCAAGTCACTCTTGGCAGAGAATGTTTAAGATTGAAAAACTAATTAAAGAAAACCACACCTTGGACAGACTATTTCAAGGACTAATAGAGATCCAAGGTCTCAAAACAAGCATTAATCCTTTTAATTTTAGATAGCAGCACATTAAAAGAACCCTACCACACTAACTGTCAAAATTGACTGTCAATAGCTAGCTTCAAACAGCACACAGGTTCCCAGTAACAGCACCAGTTACTGCTAATTTTCTTATTCCCCAGCACAACTGTTGCTGAAGGGACCAGGTGCTAATGCAATCCCGAGATAACAATGTCTAACACGGATGTTAAAAAAGTCTGCTCCAATCCAATAAACACATTGTGAAAGTTGCACAAAGATGCACAGAAGAAAAACAAGAAAAGCTGGACTGAGTTCCAGCTAAGCCAGTTCCCAAGTTCATTAACCTGTGGATGCTGCCACCAGCCAAAGCACAAGCCACTGGCATGAGGCTCCAGAACACTTATATCTCCAAGGGGAAGTGCCAGGGATTCTTCTGAAGAGTTTTAATAAAAGCCGCAGGAAGTCGAAGATCCTTACTGGTTGATAATATTTGAGGAATAAAATGGAGAAGAGATAGGATCAAACTGATACAATGTTATGAAGTCAAATGAGAATGAAGCTGAAGCAACCCGATAGCTTGTTGTTGCATTCAGAACAGCGGCAGCCACTTAGAATAGCCCACAGGAGCTCCAGTGCTCAGCTGGATGCCCACCCAATTAGTTCCCTAAGCTACCAAAAAACCCACCACAAAAAAAAGCCATCACCACTATAGAAAGTTTTCTGACAGTTCAGTGAGCTCCATCAGTTCACACACCAAAACAAACAAAAAGGGAAAAAAAAATAAAAAGAGAGAAGAAAAGAAAAAAGAAGCACAACACACAAGGGAAAAACTCTGGAACTGATGTGAGGGATGACATATGACCAGGAGAGACAACACACATTTTAGCAGCCTGTAAGCTGCTGACATGGCTGAACTGATCTATCTGAACCCTAAAGCCACAGAATGCCAAACCAGTATAAGCCCTTGCTCCCCAGCTTCTCACTGTCTCTTCTATGCTGTTACCTTCCTCTCAGTGCTCCCATGGATAGAAATGAATCAAGAAAGTAATCAAATTTAGAAAACCAACCATTCCATCTTTTGACAATTAGTTTTAACAGACTGGATCCTGAGCTTGTGCTTGTCACATGTGCTGTCTGTGTATGACAGGGTCTAGCTGAAGACACATGTAGAATCGCTTGCTTCAGCAGCAAAGCAGGCTTAAAGCATTAAGAGAATCACTAGCCAAAACCAGGCACTGAAAATATAAGGGAATAGAGATCCAACTGCTGGTGGTTCCTGCCGCTGCACCCCGGACACGTCTCTCCTGCACACATCCAGTACTGCACAAGGGCAAGGGCCAAGATAAGCCAGCAATGTGCCTCAGGGACTTCTCTTCCTCACCACTCGGGCAGGAGTCAAACAGCCGCAAGCAGAGCGGCCAGACTATTCCCATCTCAGCAAACGTGAACAGCAAGAGATCACTGAACAGATGTTTTGGGGGGAGGGAAGACCTCCCCTCATCCCAGTTCTTGGCTCAGCTTCAGATGATTTGTTTCAAACTGTCTGTAATTCCTCATGCGGGAAGATGCACAGCATTGCTGAGTCCAGGCATGACGTGAGGCAGGAATGGTGGGCTGTCACTGAAATTGCAGCCTTGGAAGCACTGTGGTAACAGGGGAGCCCACTCCCCCAGCCCCTGCTGCACACCCCCCCCCCCCCCCCCGTCCGAAAATTTTTTCCCTCCTGTAAAAAAAAAAAAACCCCAAAAAAAAAAAAAACCCCCAAATCCCTCTTTTTTTTCTTTTTTTTTTTTTTTTTTTTTTTGCAGGTTCTTGACCCATACCAAGAGCAAAATGAAGAAAGTGCTGTTGTTGTGATGGAAGAATC
>JANHFY010004539.1:0-16724 GCA_027560095.1 Chloroceryle inda | reverse complement strand
AGAATATGTACAAATATATACAAAACCAGTATGGAACCCAACCCCCCTGATGGTAATCACATCACTGTCACCACTGATGCAGGCAGTGGGGAGTTCCAGACCAGGCCCTGCAGCAGACAGGAGCTGTGTCCAGGAGCCGGATTCTGGTACTGGATTCAGGAACACACCGACTGGGATTGAAGGCAGAATGGACAGAGTCCTCCTGGGATGCTCAGACAAAGGAACTGAAAGAGGACCTGAGCCAAGCCAAGCAAAGCTGGCAAAGCAGTCCAAGAGGGGAGAAGAGCCTGGGAAAAAGCCCATAGACCCTTCAGATCCCTCTGCTTTATATCAAATGATGTATATGGGATGGAATAGCTTGCTGGTCAGTTTGGGGTCACCTGCCCTGTCCGCCCCTCCCTGCACATGCAGCCTTTCACTTTCCTGCACCCTCCAACGTGGTGCACAAGATCCAGCAGTGGCCTTGGTCTGCACACCAACCCCTGGTAGTGACTCTAACCATGGGGTGTTACCACTGCCAGCAGCAGACACTGCCTGTGAGAACAGGCTGCTAACTTCACACAGTGCAGTGAGTTAGAAGAACTGAGCTGAAAAGTAAAAATCGCTGAACAGAATTTGTTCTGCTTTCACTCGAACCAGGACAGGTGCATAAGCCAAAGACTGCAGGAATCCTCAAGTTGCTCTCCATATTTCTGCAGCCATATAAATTTAGAGTTTACTTGAAACCTGTCAGATTACAGAAATGCCTCCTTTTAAAATGCTCTATAAAAGATAAGAAAGCTACTGTGAAGCAGACAAGACAAGGCTACATTCTGCTTTCTCTGGCATCATATACTGAAGTCAGCCATTTCAGAAATCAGAGGTTGTGTAAAATTAGAATGAGGAGATTCTAAAATTCTCCACTTTCCCTTAAGATACCAGACAAAGTTTAAGAGATGCAAAAGGAGGGCAACTCCATAAACTATCTTTCATGCTGTATTTTAAAATAGGTTTGGATTTACAAACTGATGAAAAATAATCCGTAAGAGGGATTCAAACACTTACAAGATTACCCATGTAATTACTGAAAGAATAGATACAGATTCAGTAATCGCTTCTTTTGAGCTTCAGTGAATAAGTAATATTCTCTCAGTACATCATAAGTTTCACTTATTTTAAGCATATCAAACTCAGAAGAGACAAAAGCCGCTTTAACACAAGTTCCCAAAATAGAGAGCTTCTTGTTAACAAAACACCTGTTGCTGAGAACTGACAGTAAGCACAAGACACATTATCATTTGTTTTTGTAAACTGCACTATGGAGAATTTTAATTAGTTTACAATGCTACAGTTCTATGTGGGCCTAATGCTAAGGGAGGTCCTGCTCCAGTATCAAGGTTCCTAGCTGTTAATAAATAAAACAATCATCACCATCATCATTTCTGGCTGGGGCATCTTGAATTCAACTAAACTTCCAAGAACACTGTGATTATCATGCATGATGTGTTGCTCTATTTAGAATTATAAACTATGTCTAATTTCAGTGTTCAAAATTATACAATACCCCTACTGTGGTTTGATGGGGAACTCAACCTAAAGCCTCACCAAACCAAGAGGGTATTTAAGGACAAGTTTTCAGCAGAAGTAGTATGAGTATGATATTCCTTGTGGCAAAGCTGCATTCCTCAACTTTTGCAATGTGCTTACATTTAGCCGAGGAACTCAAAGGTGCTACTCTTCTTTAACCCTAACGCTATTCTGGGGGGGAGGTGTAGGGGGGTGGGTTTTCCTCAATTATTTCAGTCGCTGAGGACTGAAAACAAGTTACTGATGTCTAAATACTAAAAGCTATCACCCTGTACAAAGCATAAGAAAATAAACAGTTGATCAACAGCCACCATTTTAATATTTACCCATCACTTCAATAAATTCAAGTTTTACTGAAAATACAAATGAACCAACTGGTCACACTATGAAGCTTTGTGTCTTACCTCAGTTTCCTCTCAACTGTCTGAAACATTCAAGTGCAACTAAAATACTTCTATCAATATTTATTATATGTATTCACATGCCAATAATGCAATGGTTTCGTGATACAGATAGTTTGGGGCTTCAATTACTTCTGTCAGTGTTGCTGGGCCAGGAACATGGTCCTACCTTGAGGACTTCATTCTCCAAAAGACTGGACCAGTTCCTGTACCTGGTTTACTGTGCAGTTCCACAGCTTTGCACCAGAGGAGTCAAGATTAGTAGCGTGCTGTAAAAAGGAAGGTGAAACTACCTAATTAGGACAAGAACTGAAGGTGAAGATCTAGCCTCACTCATAGTGTAAGCCAAGGAAAAATGCACAATATCACTAAGAGCTCAGAGTGAATATTAAGGAAGAGTTGCCTTGTGTCAGCCCTTAACTATCCAACATAGTGTTAGATAAGGGGCTAAGGAACGATCAGAAATCTGCAGCGAGACCCTCTCCTTTCCATAGCTTTGCAAAATTCCACCACTTGCTCAGACAGACCATTACACTCTTTAGGAGAAGACTAAAAACTATCGAAAAAAAACCCAAAACCACTGATTGAGGACAACCAGCACTTTTTTTTCCACTGCCATCCTGGATGAGAAAATAAATCCTCCTTTCCTAAACCCATACAGAATAGACTGCACATATTTCAGTTTCTCACCTGACAAGAAAGCCAGAGCTGACAGCTTTCCAGCAGTCTGAATTGCAAGAACTGTACTTTAATTACCAGGTCATCCTTTTTACTTACTAATACACCAGGTACGACTCTGAACTGCTACTCTGTGAACTGATAACTAAGTTTGCTTTTCATTCTGTTTTCAGACAAGATTCAGCCATGAGCCTGCATTTCTAGTACAGTGTCTCCCCAACTTACTGTCCAGAACACTTAGATCAGCAAGTTAATAGCACAATAGCCTAAAAATAGCATGGCTGGATGCCACTGTCTCCCCATTTATTATGATTGTACCTTTGTACAGAGTTCTTTCTACAATTCTACATAGAAAAATACAGCCATAAATGCCTTTAAGGGAGGGACTTGGATTCAAAAGGGCCAAGCCGTTAAGTAGTGCCATGGGATTCCTCTTTTTTCCTCAAGCCACATTAAAAAATTGCAATTTTAGAAGCATTTTGAACAATAACTCTAAGTACATCTGACTTCTCTCTTTATCCTCTTGCCATAGTGATTATATTCTGCCAGAGAACAGATCGACACATGACAGAGTAACAGCACTTTGTAGAGACAGGAAAATCCATGACATAAAGGAAAACTAGACAAACACAGAAAATGCAAGCCAGATCTCTCTTCAATTATTTCCCTCAGCATATTAAAGCCCATGCCACACTTTAGCATGAATGAGGAAGGAACAAAATCTGCTCATAAAATACTGAATCTCAACTGTCAGCAAGGTGTGGCTTTCTACCACAACTCTCATTCTCTTCCATTCACAAACACTGCCTAACAAGGCTTCTATCAGGAAAAAATAGAAAAAGAGCACAATAAACTCCCTTTTATCATGGTATAAGGCCAGAAACAAGAGGGAGATCAAGACCAATGTCCTTCAGTTTGGCCTAAAGATGCATTCACAGGCACAGCAGCCTCAGCTGCTGTAGTACACCAGGCTATTTCCACAAGTACCATATCCTTCCTAGGGCTTGAAAAATCAAAAGCCCAATGCCCCAGCACTGTCTCCCAGGAACCTCTCCCACATCACACTCCCTTTGTGAGGAAAAAAAAACCCACACTACTGCTGAAAAGTATTTTTATCCTTTATGTTAGAAATCACTAATTTTAATCCATAACCCTGGGTTTCAAGAGAGGACTCTCCCATTTTAACAACTAACTTGATGCTGCTTAAGCAAAGCCAGCAACACTGCATCCTGCATTTTACAGTGTATATGCCCCCTGTGTAAATTCACCAGAAGTAGCTACCAGGCTCTAACAAAGAAGTTTCAATAAATTCTTCACGTCAGGCCTTGACAGTCTGAGAGATTAAGGTGTCAGAGCTGCAGCAAGGACAGAAGTATTCCTCAAGAAAGCAGACTGGTATTTCAAGCATTTTGATTGTGCAGAAGGGGATGTGAGCTAAGAGATAAAAGCATAAGTAGATAGCAACTAATCAGGGATTTACTTCTATACAGAATGACTAGGTATATACTTAAGACCATGGGTCACAGTCACATTATGACTTTGCAGAATAACAAGATAATTCTTGCAGTGAGAGACTACAGGCAACCAAGTTACAGAAAGGCAAATGCAGGAAGACAACACAATCAACTAACCAACCAGAGTGTGAAATTAGATTTTTTTTTTTTTGGTGGTTGTTTTAAAAAAATTCAAGCCAGTCAATTACTCCACTGCTATGAGCAGGAGTTTTAAATCATAATCAAAGAACTAAGTCCAGTTTGACTAGACTTGTTAGGAAGGCAAAAAAATTAATGTTCATCTGCCAGGCCAGTCCACAACAAATCAAATAGTCCCTGATTTCAGCACCAGTCTCAGCCCTTGCATGTTTTGTCACACTCAGCTGACAATTTGTTTGTTATGTAACTAATAATACACTTACCTTGACCTATTGTTACTAATGCTGTCTTCCTCCTCTCCCAGGAATCTTTAAACAAACCCCATGAAGATACACAGATATTCAAAGCAATCCTCTTTAGCATTCCAAAAGTCTCTTCCCTAAAAAAAATGTTCCAGGTAAATCGTTCCATATTGCCACAGGTTTGAGGGTTCTTCATGGGTGGTTTTTTGTTTGTTTTCTTTTGCAAGTTAGTTATCAAATGTTTTTGGTATCATTAAACACACACAAAAATTACTTTCCTATTTGTTTTCTAGTTACTTTTCACAAGGATAATAATATTTCTTTGATAACTAATTCTAATTAATACCTACAAAATCACTTCATTCAAGGACTTAATACCAATATCCAGCAGTACGTCATACGAGCATGATACTTGGATAGCATAATCCCAACGTAAGTCTGGTGAAGTTCACTTGGAAAACTCTCTTGTATCAGCAACAAAAACTACCTTGTAAGCTTCTAACCTGATTCTGAAGGAGCTAGGCAGGAAAAGCAATCTCCAAATGTTTCAATTTAGCACTTAAACACAGCCACTTCTTTTGCCCCTAGCTTGGAACAGTGCAGATTCCACTGCACAGTTCCAGCTGTGTTGCACAGAAAGCATTCTGCTACATGGTAACCTTACACTGCATTAAGGCCTTGATTCTAGATCTGATTTTAGAAAGAAGTCTGGCATTTATACAAAGGGTAGTAAAGAAACAATTTTATCCTTTTCAGTCTCATATCTCCTCTGTCACCCCATCCTCAAAAGCAGCATGACCAACATCTCATTAAATGTATTCTTCTGACAAACTAACTCAGCTTTTTTTTTTTGTATAAAAAGCCATTACTGTGTCCACTTTAGGTACAGAAATTATAGGGTTTCTCCCCACAGAATCAGTGCTTCTCTCTTGCCTCACACCTCCACATATAATTTAAAACCTTAAATGGAAAATACCCATCTTCCCCATGCAATATGCTGTTTTATCAGCCCAATTACACTCAGTGGCACATACACAAAAATGGTCTCATCTTCTGCCTTGTTCTAGCTAGACTTCAGTCTTTAAAACAAGACTTCAGTCCTTGTTTTAAAAAACCCACACCCAATACAAACCTGAAAGCACCTCACCTCTGTCCTCAAAACCACTGCTATTAAACTCCCACTCCAGTTTGATTTTGAGTTCGTATTTGTTTCCCGAATCCTTCACATTGATAAAAATGCATTAGCATCATGAATCACGGGCCACACCAGTGCAGTGCTGTTCTAAACCCTGGGCTAGTTAAACCGTTCAGGTGGCTGCCAGGGCCTGCCAAGTGAGCTACACTGTTTATAGTTTAGTTCTCCAAATAGAGGATTATTACATTTCAGACTGACAAATACCATATCCTGAAGGTTAGAGCCCTGTGATACAAATACATCCTGACAGGGCAGAACGGCTGAGCAGGAATGGTCTTGAGTGCAGAGACACTTTAGGCTTCTGCAAGACTGCTGAACCATTAAGTCAAAGGAAGAGCTGTGAGTTTTATTAAACTGCTGCTTAAAAATGAGCTATTTTTAGGAAATACTCAAATGCAAGTGTTCATTTGTCTAGGTAATACTCAAAAGGTTGTCTTAAGTTGATCTAAAGGGAGCAGAAGATGGATCAAGTTAGGATTTAACTAAATTTATCTCTTAATGCATAATTTAATAGCCAAAGTTACTTTTCAAATGAAAAAACCCTCAGTTTATCAACAACTGGAGAATGAACAAGAAAACACAACCTAAGAAACAATTTTTGCATTGTCAAGGCTTTGTTTTCGCTAATCTGTATTTAGCTCAAAAGCCCTATAAACACAGTTGGAAGAAGGGATCTGTTAAAAATATATCACCCCACCCCTTCAATTAAGGGCTGAGAAGCTTATGACACATCCGAGACATCCAACAAGAACAGGGAAGATGAAGTGTTCCTGATATTTCTAAAGGTTAAAAAAAAGGTTAAAAGTCCCATAAGTTACATGCCTCTGTTGAATGGATTTTAAAGCAAGAACCAATGCAAGCTAGTTTTTATTCCTTTGTAGGTCATGTGTAATTAACTGCTTATTTTCCCAAAACCTTATTACAGCGTAAACATCACTGGCCAGATCATCTGCCCCACCCAGAGTGAGCTCTGCACCACAGAGCTGCTCCTCACCATCTCGGTGAGGAGTGCTTGGATCTGCGTGAGAGGGGAGGGCTGTCCCTCCAGTGCCAATCTTCCCTGCACCAGCCTGCCTTGGAGTGATCAACTGCCCCTGAGCTCACCCCTTCACCATGGCTTTCCCAGAAACTGCAAGCCAACTAGTGAACAGCCCTCACTCCACCTCAAAAGTAGGGGCAGATGTCCCTTTGTGGATATAGCTGAACCTCTCCAAGAGGACATTATTTGCCCCCCACTCCCTTCTGCCCGGGGCACACAGCTATTAGCAAAAATGATCGCTAAAGCACTTGCAAAACAGAGGGAGGAAGAGGAGGGGAAGACAGCCAGCTGGGTTGGCTGGAGCCACTAATTTAAAACAATTTAAGCTAGGCCAGATGACTTTGCCTCCAGTGCCCACACGACCCACTCTGCTGGCAGAGGGGCAGGAAGCCCCTGCGCATAGCAGAGGGCACTCAAGCAGGGATCCAAAGCTCATGTCACTGTTTGCAGGATGGACATCTGCCCTCCCTAGAGCTCCAGGAATGTTTTACAGAGACCATCCTATAGGAGACATGCAGTATTCCCTAAGTAGCATTAAATGGAAACAGAGTGCAGGGTTACCATCCCAGCACTTGGTGGGCCACCCACTTCATTACCCTGGGAAGTGGCACCAGCAGTCAGCCGGTGGACTGTAGAGCACAGATCCCCTTAGCCTCAAACATGGGAGATAAAAATGCACTCCTGCGTTTTATATACAGGTTTACAATCACTTTTAAGAATCTCTTATTCACATCAGAGATGCATGTTCCATCTTGGCACAAGAAGCAGACACATAAATCCCACAGCACACAACACATTCACAGTGTTTAGGATGTGCAGATGGAGCATGTGCAGACAGTTTCATGAAGAATATATGCTAGAACAGCCAATCCTCATGCAGGGACAACACGGGTCCTGCCAGCCATGGCTCTGAATGCAGGCAAAAAAACATTTGCTGTAGCTCGATTACAGAAGTTGTACAGCTGTGCCAGCAAAGTGGTATGTTTATCCTTTAGGGCAGATTTGCTTTCTACAAAACAGCCTGCATTAGAACTCTATACATGTGGCGAGAGAGTTGAGCATTTCACTTGTGTTGAATAAATGAGGAAAATTGGTCCCAGATACTACATCTTTCCTAACAAAGTTGAGGGGCAGAGGGGACTTGAGAAGAATGGCTACTCAGTCATCAAGCAATATGAACCAAGTTGCCTCTTATATTCAGCTTTTTTTCCTGTTTAAGCAAAACCAGCTTTTGGCTAAGTGTTGTATTTAATAGCACACAAATATTTAAGTTTCCTTCCTTTTGTTTAAGGAAGTCTAATACACATACTTCTAAGTTTACAGGAACTATAAACTACTATTCTTCTTGCCCTCAACTCAGACAGCTGATCTAGCCACTCAGTCTAGGCCTAGCATCACTTGTAAGTTAAGACATTAATCAAAATCCAGGTATTTAAACACTTACATATTCCAGTCTTAAATATCTTCCCTGATACAGGAGATCTGGCCCACCTCTCAGCTAAAGATCATGTACAGTCACTACTCATTCTAAAGTGGTATTTTCAGGGTTTAAATACAGTCTAGAACATTAAAAGTGCTATAAACAGATAAAAACAGGTAACAAGAGTGAATTAGTAATTTTAGTAATTCAAAACTATAAGCCATTGAGTCATGGCCCGATACAGCATATCAAGACACTGACATATATAGAAGTAATCCATACCCAGCATTTGGGGAGAAAACAAAATGGCTCAATCTAAAACTGAAAGAATGGGGTATATTTTAATAATCACACTTGTTTACATACAGTAAAGGCCTAAGCAATTGCCTTCCACTGTCATTTAAAAGATTGTTACTCTATTTTCATATCCATTCCTCTACCATCTTGACTATCATACAAAACCCACCACACGGACTCAACAAGTATTGGCACCATGAGTACTTCCTTCCAATTTGCAGGAGCAGCTGTAGATAGACACGAGTATTTTTATCAATACAAGAAATACTTAGGGCAGTAGGAAAACATATTCACCATTGTGAAAGCATTATTCTGTATGTGGCCTCATCTAACATACTCGTCAAAGACACCCAAAGGATGACAATGAAAACAAAGTCGTTATTCTCATTAGAAACCCCCTACTTCCTGACTCACCACTTCCTGCTCTCCTCCCTCTCACCCTATCCCATGCCACCCACAGCAAATCATACTTTTCCTGTTCTCAGAGACCTCCCGGGTACAGAAAGTGTCACTAAAAATACCATACAAGATAAACCTGGCACAGAAACTGAAAATAATCTTCCCTTAAAGAAAACACCTGCTATCATCGGGCAATACAGGATTCAAAAGAGATTCTGACCAATGCCAAAGGAAACACACACACCCCCCTTTTTTTTTGGCTGGAAGGGCAGTAGCTGCAACACAGGACAATAACATGTGATTTTCCTGCTTGTGTTCATAATCGGAGCTCTGACAGGCCAAGATACTCTGCAAAACTGATTTAAAAAGAACCAAAAAATTGCCGTGTTTTACGTAGTTTTTACATATCTTTGTTCTAAATGCTGAAGACCTGCGAGACATTCATCTCATCAAGAACAAATACACAGAAAACAGCACAGCAGTCTTCAGTGATACAACAAAAGACAATTTAAGACAAATGACTTGGAGCAAATGCTATCACTGAATAATCCCATAGCAGCTGTCATAATTAGTTAGCTCAAACCTCATCAGAATCAGATAAGTTAAGAGTTAAAATCGAGCCCTCTTCCTGGAACATTGTGTAACTCCAAAACAGCAGCTTTATTCTCGCTGGTTTAGAATTAACATTTCTCCATAAAATAAGGTGGAACGACTCGATCCTTCCACGCAAAAGAAAAAAACCAAACCCGGTGCGAGCCAAGAGATGACAAAAGAAACTCGGTCAAGTTTGAGCCTCTCAACACCTTATTTCCTGTCTAAAGAGCCCTTTTGTTCTGCTTCCCTGCATAAATGTTAATATTCTGCCATCATTAGAAAACGAAACAATGAAGAAAAGCCCCACGCACATGAACTTCGCTGCCCCAGAGGGCGAAATAACGCCACACGACGCGATTAGAACCGGAAAATTCCTACCAACAAAATCTCCACAATTTTCTGTTCGCTTCACCCCAGATTAACTTCACTTGAAGCTGTACTTCGGCGCAACCTAGCCTGGACGTGGAGCCCCGCCTCCACCGTTCCTATTGGTCGAGGAGAAAAAGCCCCGCCCCGCTAGCCAGGCTCCACTCCCCGATTGGCGGAGCGGCGTATCCATTATTTAAAGAACTTTTCCTTGCTAGCAGGTTAGGCTGGGCAGGTTAGAACACCCTGGGCAAGCTGGTTCTTAAAGGTACAGGACCCCGCTCCGGCTGTGACAAACTACAGCCTTTGGCGAAGCGTCGCCCCGGGCGAGCTCCCGCGAGTGCCCCGGCCAGCGGTAGCGGGCGGGCGGCCAGGCCCCCGGGGCCCCTCCGCGCCTCCCGCCCGGCCTCCCGGCACCACCGTCCCTGTGGGGCACCCACCCCGACCCAGCATCCCGCTCCCAAGCCGGGTGGGTTGAGGGTGGAGGCGAGGGGAGAATCCGAGCGGGCTGGAAGCGCTTCCCGCGCTGCAATTACACAACTGCCGCTCGCTCCACGTAACAGGGGAAAATTGCATGTGGGTTCGGAGCCCATCCACTCGGAGTGACCGGGCTTACCCTGCGAAGCCGGGCACGCTATATAATTCAGTAGCCCCGGCTAAAAATACACTGAGTTGCCCGTTCCTACGAGTCTTCCACCAATCTGAAGCATGAGTCAGCAGAAGAGGAGCTCCGCAGGAAGTGACTGTCTCCAGCTCACAAGGTACCACGGCCTCTGCCAGAAACTTTTTGTGCTTATTCAGGCTTCAGTCGGCTGAACCAATTTGCCAGATCCTGTTCACCTCCTGACAATCAACAAGCGCTTCTCACAGCACGGCTTCCTCTAACACCAGGCAAAACCTGCCCTTCAGAGTCAAAGTGGTTCTTTTTCCTCAGTGTAAACGCTGATGCGGTTCCCTACCCACGTATCAAGTCAAAAGCCTAGGTCAGGCAAAAAGACTAAGTGCAAAAGACGACTTAAATATTTCTCAAGTGCAGGAAGGACACCTCATTTGGGAAAAGCCTTGCCCCATTCCAAAGGCACAGCGAGGAGCCAGAACACACTCTGTGTTCCCTCCTGCACCCACGAAGTAACACTGTAGTTACACAAGAGTTACCTGTCTGCCTTATCTAAAACATTTTCATGTGTTTAGTGTAAAATAACTAAAAATATTAGGCTAGAGGAAGATACGGTATTTGTCAGCATTAACACATCTGGATTGCTTTCGTACTGTGCAGGGGCAGAGAAGAAAAACAACTCCTTGCATCTGGTTCTTGTCACCTCTCCTCTAGCCAGTGCTGGAGTCTTCCCTTACTTCACTTACGTCACAACATGGGTATCTGTTTTAACTTTCCTAATGCTGACTAATCAAGTCTCAGACAGTTCAGTATACTGCTTTACTGCAAACACCTCCTAACAGCAGGAAAATGTTTACAGCTAAGTGCTCCCTTGAGCTGTGAAACATACACCGAAAGAGCATATCACACACCTTCAGGAAAGACATTTAGTCCTTCTAAAATGGTCAAATAACACATTTCGTGTTACCTTCTATTTCAGAGCAATCTATCGCACCACGAATCCAAATAACACTGAAAAGCAGCAAGTCATACAGTTTTAAGTTAATAAGTATGAAACACTACAAGAACAGAATTAACAAGATTTACATAACAACTTCCCCTTCAGAGCCTAAATATAAGCTAAAAGAACCAAACCTTAACCCTTGCACCTGAATTCAGTGCCTTGCAAGAGTCAGTACTGCTAGAGGTTCATCAGGTCCCCTGAGGATAACTGTGAGGTCATACTTACAGGACATTTTTTTGGACAAAATGTTATCTAAGTAATCAAATCCAAGGACATAGTTCATGCAAATAAAACATACCAGTAAATCATCCTCTAAGTATCTCAGTTACCAATCTTGGAAAGCTTAATTTTAGAGCACATTGACTTAAGCCCATAAAAAAAACAGAACAGCAGAAGTCACAAGTCTTATCAAGGGAGCTGCCTAGCACTAAAGCAGGACATGGCAACCCAAACTACCAAAGAAAACTAACCCAACCACCAAATAAAACTGAACACATTACCCCAAAACTATCCAGCTCTATGCACAATCCCACAAGTCTAGCCACCTAACTGCAGTCTAACTGCAACAGTGACACAAAGTAATTTTTATCATCAAACATCCCACAGTTCAGCTCACGCTGTTATACAGGCAACCAGCACCTCCTTATCACTACACACATGACGTTCCATCCCTTTTTCTCCTCACCTTTCCCCTCCCAGTCATGCAGTCTGGCTGAGTCCCTCAGCCCAGCTCTGGGGCTCATCAGACCCTTCCACCTGCCTCTTAGTCACTGATCTGGCAGAAGTTTGGCCAGCTGCTCATAAACAAGAGCATGGCTTACTCAGAGCATAAGGGGAATAGCAAAGCAGATTCTGCTCAGCAACAACCTCCTAGATTTGCTTACCTCATGTTATTTAAAACAAACAAACCCATACAACACAAAACTATCATACCAAGAACATTCCAACGCAGAAATAAAGACCATCATCCCTTCTCTTCAGCCCCCGCCCCGTGACGTGGGGCATCCAAGCTAGGTTCATAGTTGATCTACCTCACTGGACAAGAAATCACAGGTAAACACATCTGTGTCTACATGTTGGGAATCAGGCCATAAAAACCATTGTTATTCAACTTACCCTATGCTGCAGGAGACCTAGTGAAATTATTGCCTTATACATTGAAGTTATTACATTACACATGAAAAATCCTAGTTTATAAACTCAGTTTCTGCACATAAGCCACCTATAAACACACAAATTTCAGAGAAAATACAAAGGCACCACATTAAGGTCCAGGCTGAAGTTATGCCTTTGTTACTCTTCACAATATCTTCATCAGTGCAGGAAAAATGGGAACAGTAGACTGCAGCTGCAAGTATGTTAAGCTGGAAAACTTTTGACAGCAGTGTAAGAAAGATTCAGTTTGCTGCCACTTAACTTTCCACTGAGGACAATAATGAGAAAGCACCTGACTCGTGTGACTATCAGAATCATGGAACAGCTAAAAGGCCATTTGTTCTGTAATCTTACACATACAGAAGACAGCAAGTTTGGAGGACTTGACAGCTCAAGAGATCAAGAACAGAGCCTTTCATCTTTAAGTCACCAGTTCAGAGACCAGAATAGTAGTGATCAAAAGCTACATGTGATGGATGTTCAGGGATTAGATGAAGAGATGGTTACTTGCAGTCCAGTTCCCAACAGGCTGGTGTGAATCACAAGAGCTTTCTTAATAATTTTGCACCTGTTTTCCCCACAATCTTGAATACATTATACCTCTTGAATTCCAGTCACATAAGTAGGAGCAAAGCAACTGAACTGCTGTGTACACATTCTGAGCTTGCACTGTAGGAAAGGACTTTACCCTCTGGTTGTCAATTATGTCAGCACTACAGCATGTGCTGGATTTTTTATTTATTATTTTTAAACAAATATAGCTCTGACTTTCAGCTTTTTATTAGAGACAGCTTTAAAAGTAATATTTAGCTTCCCATTCCTTTCACACCCTCAGATGTTGCAATCTCGCTTATAAACAATAGTTCTCAAATTTGCCGTGTAAGGTAGTTCTAGAAATATATGTTTTAAAAGCATAGGACTTTCAGCACTTTGGCATTTGAGAAATGATTTTAAGAGACTAGTGATCATTTTTTATCAAACCTAAACAACAAACTTCGAGGGCTACATCTACAAAGGACAGGCTGCTAGCAATTGCCCCTTTCCAACCAGACTTCAGTTTTAAAAGCCTGCAGAAGTACCTGGAATTTCCAGGCTGGGCAGGCAAGATGAAAACAAGTTCAGAGTGTGTATTGACTAAAGGGTTTGGAGCACAAGTTCATTGTCCTGCTACAAACACCACTACCAAAAATAACCTTCTACACAGCCCCAACAATATATAGTTCTGTAGCTCTTAATAGCATGTTATTTCCTGAGAATGAAGTTGCTGGTGAAAAGCCAAGATGCTAAAAACTTCAGTATCCTTAGGAGTAACTAAGGAGGTCTTTGTATACAAAGATTTCAACGTGCTATTCCAGGAGTAGAGAAAACAACATACCAGACTGATGATATTTCAGTAATCTTGAAAAACTTCGATATACCTCTTGCTGCTTTCAATCCAAGATGTACTACTGCACAGCAATAATCAAATCTGGAAACAACAAAGAGGTGCATGTGGTAAATACTGGGTCTTCATCAGAGGGGACTGGTAAGCTGCGTGGACAGCAGTACAGATGCACCAGATGGAAACACATTCCCCTGGAAGTTTTAGCAGCTATCTCAAGCCGCCCAAAGCTTTGCTACCCTGACAACTTAAAGTTCATCCACATGTTAAACTACAACTGCTTCCTTCTATGCAGGCAATAAGCCATTAAGAGAAACACTTTTTTCTGCCCATCCACCATTATCTTGTAGCCTACAAAGCTGTACATCCATAACACTTAAACACTCAGCAGTTGCCATGTTAATCTATTGTCTGTTTTTTTCCTGTGTTTTTGGTCTGTTGGTGGGTTTTTTTTGTTCATTTGTTCTTTTAAAATAATCAGGACACAGGATTATATCTAGTACAGCTGCATGAGCAACACCTCCAGTGATGGCCACATCACTCACTTCAGAGTCCTTGAGAAAGGATCTAAACATTTTAAAAGACTTCTCCTTGACATCAGATTTCTCTTGGGCAGGGGGCAATGCATTCTAGAGTTTCCATTGAATCAGCATAGTCCAAGTACAGTTATATATAATCTATAATACTCTTTGTGTCTTAAATGCAAGTCATGGCCCATTCAGTATTTAAAAAATAAAAAAAAAGCTGTATAGCTGTTACCTGCCAAGAAAATGAGGCCAGAAGTTTGTACACTTGCAATTCGCTCAGAAAGCAGACTGATTAATATAGCTGTTACAAAAGGACACACTTTCACAGAAACAGGGATTACTTTTATCTGTAACCATAGCAACTTTTCAGCAGTTTGTGTTAATGTTACTCTTCTGATAACTTGCCACTATCTCTTTCAAGCTATTTGTATAAGGTTTTGAATGTGCCATCTGAGGCCATGAAGAAACAAGTTGGATTGTAAACTTCCATTCTTAGATCACATTCCTAAAAGGATATTGCATAACATACAATGTTCATTTTTGCCATAAATTGACGATGAGTCGAGAAGTAAATGTATTTTAATCTGCTATTTTAACATGATTCATAGTTTTGTAAGATAAAAAATATTTTAGGAGGTATCCTATGAAATACATACAGGAGATAGTTTTTTAATAAGTGAAGAATTTCTTCTCTACCCGGAAAGCAGTAAACCCAATGCCACTGATATGTCATAGACTTTGATATTCAGCATCAGAAGGAATAAAAACCCTCACAAAACACACTGATTTGGGCCTGAACAAATATATGACAGAACAGAAAAGAGCAAGCTCTCTGTTCTAGGTTAGGTGATAATTAATATAAAGAACAGGTATAGGTATCTCGGCACTAGATAAACAAATCAGGCAGAATTCAAAGAGCAAAGCCATAAAAGTTAAAGGTGAGACAGGAAAGAGACTAAGGAAGCAATTGACATATTTGCTACCTCAATTTCTAAGTTACCATCATACACAGAAGAGGATTATAGCACTCTGAGAAATAAATGATTTAAGATGACATCGGACAAACAAAATAATTAGCTTGTAAGCAGGAGAAGGAAATAATAGTTTCTTCTTGATTTCCACCCTCCACCTCCTCCCCCAAAGTTCATAGGGCAGCTTACCAAGCTGCACCCTCCTCTATTCAGTGTACACAAACAATTTGGCACAGTTAAGATGTAAGCATAGATCCTTAGAAGAAAGAAATTCAGTATACTCTTTACTCCCCATAACTCTTATGCAATGACAACTATTATAAGGCAAGTCTGGACAAACAGCCAGGGAACAGACTTCAGAACACAACGGCGCACTTTAAGTCAGTCCACACAGGGGGAGAAGTAACTACCATCGGTTCTGCCACATGCCTCCACATTACATCATCATATTTGATGGAAGCTTCTGTATTTTGGTGTTGTTGCTATTATTAACAGTAAGATAATTAGTGCTTTTTATTTTTTAAGATTTCACCATCTTAACATCCTGTGGAAACAAGAGTGGATGTTCACACCTCTCATCTCTCACTCCAAGCTTTCTGCAGAGGCTCTAAGGAGGTTAAGTTTGGTTAAATTTCGCAGGGTTCCTCAGTGAACGCAACAACAGAAAGAACTTTCTGTATAACAAAGCCCAAAAGGATGACAAAGTGCATAAGCCTAAACCCTTGGTTTAACTGGAAGGGTGCCACAACACAAACTGCATGCTGCTTCCTGAATAATACCGTCCCCAAAACAGCCCAAACCGCTGCACCAAACTTATCCGAGGAGCAGACACGCACACTGACGGCAGCGGCCACCAACCGCCCCAGCCCGGGGGAAGGCCCCGGCCAGGAGCCGACAGAGGGGGAAGCCCTCCCACTTCCAGGGCACCACCGCTGCTTCAAGTCCAAACCCCCCGGCCGCGGAGACCAGCCCGCCGCACCGCCGGCTCTCCCCTCGGCCTCTCGCTAGCGAACTAAAATAACTCCGGGGCCGCGGAGGGAGGGGAGCAGCGGCGGGGGCCGAGCGCCCGCCCGGCGCAGGGCTGGCGGCGCGCCGCGGGCCGGCAGCCGGCCTCTCCCCTTCCACCCAAGGACACGAGTACAACCACCTCTGCCCTGGGATGGCTCCTGCGCACGCAGCGAAACGCTGCTCGACGCAGGGGGGGGGGGCTTTCCCAGAAGAG
>JANHFY010004538.1:0-23135 GCA_027560095.1 Chloroceryle inda | reverse complement strand
ATAGAGAGTATAGAATACACAGTTTTGCTTCTAATCACATCATGCTAAACTGGTCTCAGCCCCTCTAACTATGACACCCAGTGTCACTGATATCCACTGCTCTCCTGGGACTTGTCCAGATGGCCCAGTTGGGACTGCTACCCAGACAGTGCAGCAAAGGCAGCTCAAGTGAAAGCTTCAGGACAATGGGCTTCAAGAGGGCAGCAGCTGTCACCACCTGGCAGCCACATCCCACCACCCGCTGGTGAATGAGGGGCTCCTGTCCTCCATGAGTCAGTCTGGGGTGAGATCTCAATGTAGGGACCACACAGCCTGGCCAGAGGGATGGCCAGAGCTGGAGCCAGGGGATGGGCTGACCCTTAGCAAGATATTTCTTCAGGCATGAAGGCAGGAAACCCTCTGTCATGTTCAGCAACAGGGTCACTTTAGTTCAGGGCAGTTCATTACTGACCTAGATGAGGGGACAGAGTGAGCCCGCAGCAAGTTTGCTGATACAGAACTGCGAGGTGTGACTGACACACCAGAGGGCTGTGCTGCCATCCAGCATGACCTGGACAGGGTGGAGTGTTGGGCAGAGTGGAACTTAAAGAGGTTCAACAAGGGCAGCCCTGAGGAGAAGGATCTGGGGGAGTCCTGGTAGACAGTAAGTAAACCATGAACCAGCAATGTGCCCTTATGGACAAGAAGGCCAATGGTCTCCTCCTGGGGTGCATTAAGAAGAGTGTGGCCAGTAGGTCAAGGGAGGTCATGTTCTCGCTCTATTCTGCCCTGGTGATGCCACATCTGGAACACTGTGTCCAGTTCTGGGTTCCCCAGTTCAAGAGAGAGAGGGAGCTACCAAAGAGAGTCCAGTGGAGGGCAACGAAGATGATTGGTGGACTGGAGCACCTCTGTGCCAAGGAAAGGCTGAGAGAGATGGGGCTATTTAGCTTGGAGACAAGAAGACTGAGAGGAGACCTTATCAGTGTCTATGAATATCTAAAGTGTGGGTGTCAGGAGGATGGAGCTGGACTCTTCAGTGGTGCCTAGTGACAGAAGAAGGCGCAACGGCACAAGCTGGAGCATAGGAAGTTACATCTAAATATGGGAAAAACTTCTTTACAATGAGGGTAACGAAGCACTGGCTGAGGCTGTCCACAGAAGCTGTGGAGTCTCCTCTGGAGAGATTCCGAACCTGCCTGGATGCAACCCTGTGTAATGTGCTCTGGGCAAACCTGCTTTGGTGGGGTGCTTGGACTAGCTGATCTCTAGAGGTCGCTTCCATCTCTAATGATTCTGTGATTCTATCAGCTTCTTTTCAACCCGTGTTGCTTTAATTGATGTCCTGTTTTGCAACAGCAAATCACACAATCACAGAATTATTAAGGTTGGAAAAGACCTTCAAGACCATCAAGTCCAACCATCTTCCAAACATTATCATGACCACTAAACCATGTCCTGAAGTGCCATGCCTACACATTTTTTGAACACCTTCAGAGATGGTGTCCACTACATCCCTGGACAGTCTGTTCCAATGCCTAACCACTCTCTCTCGGTATAGAAATTCTTCCTAATGTCCAATCTAAACCTCCCCTGGTGCAACTTAAGCTCATTACCTCTCATCCTATGACTAGCTGCTTGGGTCAAGAGGCCATCACCCTCCCTCCTCACTATAACCTCCTTTCAGGTAGCTCTAGAGAGCTATAAGGTCTCCTCTCCTCCAGACTAAACAATCCCAATTGCCTCAGCTGCTTCTCATAACACATGTTCTCCAGACCCCTTGCCAGCTTCACTGCCCTTCTCTGGACCCACTCCAGCACCTCGATGTCTTTCTTACACTGTAACACTCAAAACTGAACCCAACACTCAAGCTGTGGCCTCACCAGTGCTGAGTACAGGGGCATGATCACTTCCCTTCTCCTGCTGGTGACACTATTCCTGGTGCAGGCCAGGACACTGTTGGCCTTCTTGGCCACCTGGGCATACTGCTGGCTCATGTTCAGCTGGTTGTCCACCAGCACCCACAGGTCATTTTCTTTCAAGCAACTTTACAGCCACTCCTTCCCAAGCCTGTAGTGTTGCCTTTCGTGATTGTGACCAAAGTGCAGGACCCGGCATTTGGCCTTGTTAAATATTATCCGATAGACATCGGCCCATCAATCCAACCTGTCCATATCCCTTTGCAGACCCTTCCTACCCTCAAGCAGATAAACATTCCTGCTCAATTTGGTGTCATCTGCAGACTTAGTGAGGGTGCCTCAATCCCCTTATCCAGATCATTGATAAAGATATTACACAAGACTGGCCCCAGAACTGAGCCCTGGGGAACACTGCTTGTGACCGGTTGCAAATTGGATTTAACTCCATTCACCACAATTCTCTGAGCCTGGCCATCCAGACGGTTTTTAACCCAGCAAAGACTACACCTCTCTAAGCCATGAGCTGCCAGCTTCTCCAGCAGAATGCCGTGGGAGACAGTGTCAAAGGCCTTACTAAAGTCCAGGTAGACAATGTCCACAGCCTTTCCCTCATCCACTAGGTAGGTCATCCAGTCATAGAAGGAGGTCAGGTTGGACAAGCAGGACCTGTCCTTCATGAACCCACATTGATTGGGCCTGATCCCCTGGTTATCTTCTATGTGCTGTGTGAGTGCACTCAAGATGAACCTTTCCATAATCTTACCTGGTACTGAGGTCAGGATGAAAGGCCTGTAGTTTCCACAATCCTCCTTCTCACCCTTCTTGTAGATGGGCATCACACTGGCAAGCCTCCAGTCATCTGGGACCTCCTCTGTTAAGCAGGACTGCTGACAAATCATGGAGAGTGTGGCTTGTCAGACTCCTGTGCCAGCTCCCTCAGCACTCTTAGGTGGATCCCATCTGGCCCCAGAGACCTGTGAGTGTCCAGCTGGCATAGCAGATTGTTAACTGCTTCCTTCTGGATTATGGGGTGTTTAATCTGTGATCTGTCCCTGTCTTCCAGCTCAGGGGGCTGAATACCCTGAGGATAACCCTGAGTTCTGACTGTTAAAGACTGAGGCAAAGAAGGAATTCAGTACCTCAGCATTTTCCTCATCCTTGGTGGCAGTGCTCCCTGGCACATCCAGGAACAGGTGGAGATTCTCCTTTGCTCTTTTTTTATTGTTAATATATTTGTAAAAACTTTTTTATTATCTCTCATGACAGTGGCCACATTGAGTTCTAGCTGGACTTTTGCCTTTTTGATGTTCTCTCTGAAAGACCCAAGAGTACAGATCCCTGTAGTCTTCTTGGGTTGTTTGCCCCTTCTTCCAAAGGAGGAAAATTCTCCTTTTTTTTTTTCTGAGTCCCAGCAAAACCTCCCTGCTCAGCCAGGCCAGTGTCTTCCCCACCAGTTTGTCTTACAACACACGGGGGCAAACTGCTCCTGTGCCTCTAAGAGTTCCTTCTTGAAGAATGACCAGCCTTCCTGGACCACTTTGCCCTTCAGGTCTATCTCCCAAGGGACTCTTGCAACCAGTATCCTGAATAGGACAAAGTCTGCCCTCTGGAAGTCCATGGTAATGGTTCTGCTGACCCCCTCCCTTACTTCACTAAGAATTGAGCTGGGAAAATCACTTTCCTCATCTGAAGTGTGACTTCTCTGCTGGCTGATGGCCAGTACTCCCTGTGGTTGAGGGCAGGAGACCTGTGCCTGATGCTCCCCATCCTGGGTACAGGCAGGGATCAGTGGTGCTGACATGGGCTGTGCCCAGGGGTGCTGCAGGGCCAGTGCTGGGCACCCAATTCACTGTGCATGGACAGATCCTGTCCCACACCTACAGGAGCCCTTGAATGTCCTTTCAACAGCAGAGCTGAAGATGAGCAGGGTTTGATCAGGGGTTTAGTGAGGATCTGCATGTTGAGAGACGGTTGTGTGTGATAGGAAAGCCTAAGGGTGCTTTACTTCACTAGAAGATGTGGACCCTCCTAGAAAGCCCATTCTGCCCAGTCAGCTGCTTCAGGGGCTGGAGCTGCCAGACACTGTTACAATGCAGGCTTGCAGGTGGCTGCTGTGATATCAAGGATCTCCAGGAACCCATGTGGGAGCACAGCCTTGGGATGAGCTGGTGACTGCATCTCATGGAGCGAGACCTTGTCCCCATCCAGCCCTGGCCCCTGCCATAGAATCATAGAATGTTAGGGGTTGGAAGAGACCTCTAGAGATCATCTAGTCCAACACCCCTGCCAAATCAAGATGTTGCACAAGAACGCATCCAGATGGGTTTTGAAAGTCTCTAAAGAAGGAGAGTCCACAACCTCTTTGAGTAGCCTGTTCCAGGGCTCTGTCACCCTCACAGTAAAGAAGTTTATCCTCATGTTGGAGAGAGGTGGAACTTCCTATATCCATTGTTCCCTGTCCTATTACTGGAAAAGAGACTGGCCCCTTCCACTTGACACCCACCCCTGAGATATTTATAGACATTAATAAGATCCCTTCTTAGCCTTCTCTTCTCAAGAGTAAACAGCTCCAGTTCTCTCAGCTTTTCTTCATAGGAAAGATGTTCAAGTCCCTTAATCATCCTTGTAGTTCTCCATTGGACTCTCTCCAGTAGATCCCTGTCTCTCTTGAACTGGGGAGCCCAAAACTGCATACAGTAATCCAGGTGTGGTGTCACCAGGGCAGAGGGGGAGGGCAACCTCCTGGATGGAGGGTTTTAGTCCCAAGCTTTTAATTCCCTGGGAACTGGTTATCAAGAGTGGGTGGAGAGCAACCATGAAGCACTACTAAGCATTGGTAATGGCAGTCATGAATTAACTTGGTGGCTACTCAGGAGGAGCACTTGCCACGAGGCAGAGCCACCTAGCTGTCACTGGTGCTTTGGCAGCTTGTTTCCTCGCAGTTAGGCTCTGGTGCAGCAGCCCACCCTGGGTTGCACAGGGATGCTGGTGCAGTTCAAAGCCTGTGTGTCACCAGAGGCTGCTCTTTAGCAAAGCTCCTGGGCAAGCACCTTTGGCTGCTGGTGACACCAGCACTTCCTCTCACCCCTCTGAGCCTGGTTCATTAATGGAGGCTGAGCAAAGCAGCAGATTGGCTGGTCTGTGGGATGGAAGGGGTGGAGAGACTGTGGTGCACAGCCCTTCCCTTCCCAGGTGGTCCCTAAGACTGCAGGGATGTGTCTTTGCTTCTGCTGGCAGGCTGGAGGCAGGTGCTCTTGCCCTTCCTTGTGAAAAACAAGCAGGATCCTGCTTTTCCTCCTATAGGTACCACCACAAACAGTTTTGTGATGTGAATGGCATCTGCTGGGTGTGTTGGGCAGCTTGGGGATCAGATTCGCCCCTGCCCAAGAAAGGACAAGAGGTCTGGGCTCAACCCAGCCACTCACTGTCTCTGGTTCTCAGTGGTGGTGTGAAGGTAGCTGGAGATTAGGAAAAATGCACACATTTGTCTTCCCTTTTGCCCTGAATTTGAGAAAAAGTCCATATGGACTCAGATGAAGTCTTGGGTCTGGTCAGAGACCCCGGATGGGACATGGTGCATTTGTGTCCCACCCCAACACATTGAGGTCTATGGAATTCTAGTTACTTGGAGGAAGACTGTGAGAGGGCATGCATGAAGTCCATCCATATTGTAGGTAGTAGGGACATCCATATTGTAGGTAGTAGGGGCATCAGGCAGCTGAGTTACTAGGAGTGAGGAGGAATAGGAGGTGAACACCTCCTGGAAAACCTTCATGGTCTGCTTGTTGCAAAATAAAGCCAGTCTAGGATGTTCTGCACTGTTCCCTGTGTCCTAAGCCTCTTCCAAGCTGTTCTTTGTGCTGAAGACTTCTTACACCGATGGGACATCTTACAGTTAGATGAATTTGCTCAGGACTTTGTCCAGTCAAATTTGGAAATGCACTAAGGATGGAGATCCCCCCTGGTTCTCCACAGGGGGTTGGCCTGTGACCACTCTCATTGTAAGTTTTTAAACTTAAATCCCATTAGAATTTCCCTCAGTGTATCACATGCTCATCGTGTCATCCTTTTGCTGCACATCTCCAGAGTTTGCCTTCATCTTTTCTCTAATCCATTAATAAATCCAGATCCTGAGATTGGAGTATTTTTAGTTGCCTCCCACTTCTCAGAGCGCTGGGAGAACAAGAAGAGGTGCAAAAGTTCTGAACTGCCCTTAAGGGCTGTTGGTTGTTTCCGGGGATCTGCAGCTCAGACCCAGAAGTGGTTCAGTTTCAGCCCAGCCAAAATACTGCATCCCTCATGGCCAAGCTCCCCAGAAAAGCCACAGCTTGTTTCATGTCAACACGGGTAGAAGACATATTGAGAGACCAGCCCCATCTGATGATGCCACTGCCTCTGACCACAGCAGAGGGACCAAACCAGAGTGCTCCTGCTGCAGTGGACACTGGAATGTGTCTCTTCAGGATTCCCTATGTGGGATTCCATTTCACTCTGGACTTATTCCCCAGGCTGCTGTGGGGTGGGTCATGTCCCCATGGCTCAAATAGGCATTGCTTCACTGGAAGAGCAGGAGAATGGGGCAGGCATTGTGACCCTTTGACTGCTCTGTGTCAGCAGGTGCCACACACCCTGAGTGTGACTGATAACCAGCAACTGAACTGCACAAGGTGGAGACAGAAAAGTGAGCCTGCAAGTAGCAAGGCAGTGCCTGGCCCTGGAAAGTGCAAGAAAATGGCCTGAGGGTGAAGTCAGTGCTGTCCCAGTGTGCAGAGGATGCAGAAGCTGCCCATCGTGCTGCATCCTGCCCCATCCATTAGCCCTGAGCTCCTCTATGGCTGGGCAGCTGCAGTGGTTAAGTCTGGTGAGAGTTAAACCCAAGTTAAAGGGATTAAAGAGTTAAAGCCCACTACTTTCAGCTCATCAGCTGTGTTGGAACCTGCTGGAAAAAGGGCTGCAATGGCTATGGAAGGACCCATCCGTCTGGACCAGGGAGTGTGGATGTAGCTGTGCAGGGAGAGACAAGAATTGCTGCAGAAGGGTTTGTGCAGTCTGGGAGAACCAGTTACTCCAGGATGTACAAAGCCTGCTTGGTATTCCCCCCAGCACCTGGATACAAGGTGCTGTGCAGGTCCAAATGTGCAGGAGGAGTTTGTGGTCTCTGGACTGGGTCCACTGTCAGGTCAAAAAGTGCTAGTCCTTTTTCAAACTCTGGCTCTTGCCTCCGAGCAAGGCTGGCTCTGCCTGTGGGTGAAGTGCGAAGGTGACCCTCTAAGCAGTGGTCGGTTCAGAATTTCCTCAGACCCTTTACTTGATGAAATTTCTGACTGCAGGCTGTCTTCTTCCCTGACCAGCCATGAGTGGATACTGGGCTTCACCACAGCAGTCTGCCCTTGAGAAGGTCAGTTGCTGCCCAGGGGCAGAAGGCAGTCACTTAGAGATAGTGCCATTGCTTACCTTGGGGTTATGGCCCCTGACATCTGCCGTTTCCTAGAAGTCCCTACTTCTAGAGTGTCCTGGTTTGTGCTGGAACAGAACTAATTCTGTTCAGTGATTTTACTCAGCTCAGTCTTTTCTAAGTAACTTCACTGTCTGTCTGAAGTTAACAGCAGATATTCTCAGACAGTTTCTGCTTCTAGAAGTGGTAATGCTTGATGATGATAGTTACTACCAAGGACTTATTTGCAAACCAAGGTCACTGCTCAGTTTTATGCACCACGTTGGGGTGCAGTAAGAGGTGGCACCTGTGGGGAGGAGTGACCAGAACAGGTGACCCCAAACTAGCCAATGAGGGATTCCATCCCATGTATGGCATGTTCAGTATAAAGCTGAGGGATCATGAGGGTCCAGCCTCTTCTTCAACGGCTGTCATCGGCAGAGAGGACTCTGTTCGTTCTGCCTTCAATCCCAATCCATGTGTTCCTGACTCCAGTTCCAGAATCCAGCTCCTGAATCCAGTTCCTATCTGCCAAAAAGTCCAGTCCACATTTCCCACATTTCCCATTTTTCCATTCTCCCTTGTGTAAGCCCTACTCTTCAACAGAGTTGCTGCAATCAGGGCTTCCCGCTTTACCCCACCCCCTACTGTCAGTAGACAAACAGCTTTGAAAAGGCAGGTAGATTAACTTTAATAAGAAAAATGTTCCAGAAATGTGACATCAAAATGGTTCCCCCAAACAGAACAGAATGCTGCAGAGCACCCTGGCATGCGCTCTGCTCTGCTTTGCATCCTCAGAAGACAGCCTCGTAGCCTGCCTGATGACAACCCTTAGGATGATGACACTCTGATGATGTTCTCGGGAACTGGGAAGTGGTTCCTGTTCTACCGAGGACAGGATTAGGGCCCAAATACACCTGTGTTTCAACTATAAGCTATTTCAGTGCTTGGAGACTCCAGAACAAATGTTGAACTGAGCTAGGAAGCCTTCCTTCCCATGCTGGAAAGGGAGGATGGTTAGATGGCTACAGGGGACACCAGTCACCTCCTCATGTCAGGGACTGAGATGCCAGCCCTGACACCATTTTCCTGCCCTAGGAGCTAGAGACAGAGAAGAGCTACTGGTTTCCTCTCCAGCTGTACAACTTGCCTACAAACCCAAACCCCACTGCCATTGTTATGGGCACAAAGTGCTAAAATTAAGGGCAGCAAGGACGCTAAAGACCTGATATCACCCATAAAGTGTTACATGGTCCATGCTGTCATCTAGGCAGCAGTGAAGGTGGGTATCCCCAGATCAATCCTCTGGAGACCCCAGTGTTTCGTTCTCTGAGTACTCTCCCTCAGATTTCTACTAGGTTTGAAATGGCTGACGGAGCTGGACCGCATGCCAGCAGCATGTGCACATTGAGCCCAAATTACATCTCCGTCACCACAGGAAAGTTTGTGGAGGTCTTTCTGATACGGTGGGGAGATGTCTCCTACATCAGGTCAGTGCATCTCCATATGGGGACCATTTAGCAGAATGTATCTTGGCTAATAGAGAAGTCTCTTAGTGCCTGGTCTGTCACATCAGCTGGTTTGCAGAGCAGGATTGAGGTGAGCACCAGACTTTGTCTCAGTGGCAGATTCTCCAGGATGGGAAATCACAAGGAAAAAAATTGTGGGAAAGTTTTAAACAACTGAAAAGAGATATCTGCAATGGAAAGTACTGAACAACCTATTTGATAGGTATTATATTATGCTTTCATCCTACACAAATGTCTTTATGGTCAGCTGGATGATACATCAGGAACACAGGTCTCTCCTTCTTGCACCTGAGATTTGTATTTTAAGTCAGACAGAAAGTTTGTTTCCAAAAACAAACTATGTGAGGTGCCAGGAGGATGGAGATGGACTCTTATCTTAAAGGTCTTTTCCAACATAATGATTCCATGATTCTTTTCAGTGGTGCCCAGTGACAAGACAAGGGGCAATGGGCACAAACTGGAATGCAGGAGGTTCCATCTAAATATGAGGAAAAACTTAATTACTGTGAGGGTGATGAAGCCTGGAACAGGCTGTCCAGGGAGGTTGTGGAGTCTCCATCTCTGGAGAGATTCCAGACCTACCTGGTTGCAATCCTGTGAAATGTGCTCTGGGCAAACCTGCTTGGGTGGGGGCTTGGACTAGATGATCGTCAGAAGTCCCCTTCAACTCAAATGATTCTGTGATTCTGTGACTCAGTTATCCCCCCTTTACCCTGCACTCACTTCTGAGCTGGCTGTAGCCATCTGTACAGAGACTTTTTTCTGATAAATTATGATATTTTTATGGAATAATCTCAGTGCCACCTTTGGTGCCTGGGCACCATCTGCTGAATCGCTTCACTCCACATTCTTTGACGGCGATACTAAAACCACTTGTTTGCAGCCAAAATACTGCTGCACTTGTAAAAAGTACTTGGTTTTGCACTTGTCAAAAGCAGAGCTGCCCTGAACTACTGATTTTCTTGATTATTGTCCATCTCCTCATGGAGTGCAGAGGTGACCCCTTAAGCACTCCAGATCTGATTGCACCCATTTTCATGGGGATCCCTTGATGTGGGATGACAGCCCAGCTTGTCCTGAGACAGGAACACAGCTCATTTACTGCACTTTGTGAGAAAGGTTCAGATGTTTGTGACCATGAGATCCTTGTGCTATCTATCTCTGGGGGTGGAGATCCACTAAGCTGGCAGCTCAACAGCTAAAGGAGTCTTGTGAAGATAAGGTGGTCCCATTTAAGCTAAACCAACAAAAGCAAATGGCTCTTACATAAATCTTGAAGGTCAGAGTGTCTGAGTGGAGACCTTTGCCTAATCAACAACAAAATTAATGTTAGAGCTTACACCCCAAAGTATGGTAATGAGCCTAACAGAATACATGCTGAACATCTACGACTACGTTACTCAACTCCACAGCCAAATCATGCTGGACATCACCTAGAAGGCATGGACAGATGGAATCAGGATATGAAAATCATAAAGGGAAGACATCTCTCAACAGGAAAGAAGACTGAAAAGTCCAGCAAGGATAGTTAACTGTCTGTTTTCCTCTTCCTCCACACAGGACAGGGACATCTTCTGGTAAGAATTACATCTTCAATATCCGGGATACCTTTTCTGGCATTACTGTTATGCATTACTGTTATATATCAGTGCTATTCCACAGGCCTGTGTCTCCAACGGTGTCAGCTCCTACCCAGGAATTACTTACTTGAGCTGGGTTTTCCTTTTTGCAGGAAGTGACTTTATCAATGGCAATTATGAACCTCTTGGATCTGTCACTTAATAAATCAAACCTATCTGGATTGTTAAACTTTCTCAGTGCAAGACCTTCATGGGGCTCTGAGACAGACACAAACTGCTCCAGTGCCAGCCCCTGGGGCTGTGGCAGGCAAACGTCATATCCTCACCCTTAACAAATGGAGATATTGGTCTGTTGGTCTCTCCTCTTTCCACCTGAGATTTGTATTTTAAGTCAGACAGAAAGTTTGTTTCCATGTTGAGCCACCCGTGTTGGCAGCTGAAGAACGAAATCTTTCCCTGGCCTTTGCAACTGTCCCTGGCTCCAGTAGTTCTCTGAACGAATATCTTCTGAGAATTTCATTAAGTGCCACTTAGAAAGTGCCTGTGACCTTGGTGAGACTGGGTAAAATGTACTATCCAGTCAGCAGCTGGATTTTGCTTAGGAAATCCCCTGTCCATCCCAATTTTGTTGTCTCCCTCTCCTGTTGAGTGTGTGTAAAGCTAGGGTCCTCAGGGTGCAGAGGCAGCTGCACCTCCAGCAGTCTCTCCAGCTGTGAGCCCTGTTGAACCAGTTCTTCACATCCATCTGGTAAGGTTTGCAGAACTGGTCCAGCCTGTCAGCCGGATCCTGCTGATCTGCACTGGTCTATGGTCAGGACAGTTTTCAGAGTCTCTGATGATACCAAGTTGCTTGGGTTGGGTCCTCTGAGGCAATAGCAGTGGGTAGGAGTGAGAGTGATGTGCTTAGAGAGCATGTGAAAAAGATGTCCACTATTCATAGGTTCCTTGTGCCCAGAGTGATAACGTGCCCAGCAGATGATGTAGCACAGTGCTTGGTATATTCAGTGATGGGTTTTCAAGAGTAGCACAACAGTCCTTGTCTGGTGCTGCTCCTCTTCATCTGCTTGCTCCTCAACTTCACACTCTGTTTCTTTTCTGGTTTTCTGTAACTAAACAGTGAAAACAGATGCAAATACTTTAACAGACCCTGATGATGTCCATGAAATTCAAGATCTCTCCAATAAAGACATTTAAAATAATAAAAAAAAAATGTTACTCAGGAGAGCTTTGACCACCAGCCATATCTGATACAGAAGCACCAGCAGACTTTTGGGTCACAAACAGGATGCCCATGTGTGCAGCCATGTGAGCTTCCAAGTTGTACATTATGGGTTGCCAAGTGATATTCAGGATCAGCCCAGGTCAGGCTGCTAATATTTGGTCACAAAAAGAGGATTTTTTTTTTTCCTTGAAGATCTAGACACATGAGCAAACACTTGACATGGCTGGGGTTGATATTCATCCTCTGGTGGAGAGTGGGGAATGACGACATCCCCGACTTTAGCTCTGGTGCTGTACAGAGGAAAAGGTGTAAGGGAGACAAAACTCCTGAGAGCATGCACAAATCACGAGAAAGGACTCCTAGTGTGCACTTCCACAGCATTTCAGGGTTAAAATATCATAGAATCATGAAATTATACAATTTTTTGTGTGGGAAGGGACCTTTAAAGGTCATCTAGTCCAACCCACCTGCAGTGAGCAGGAACATCTGCAACTAGAGTATGTTGCTCAGAGCACCAGCCAACCTCACCTGGAATGGTTCCAGGGATGGGGCATCGACCACCTCTCTGGGGAACCTGGGCCAGGGTCTCACCCACCTTATTTTAAAAAATTTCTTCCTTCTAGCCAGCCAAAGGATCAGGGCAGGAAAAGCTGGAGGGTGCTTTTGGTGATGGGCTATTCAGGTCAGTGAGATGACTTGGGGAGCACAGACTAGTCAGGGAGTGGAAGAGGGCTACTGCTTCCTAGTACCCTGCATCCACGGGCACTGTTTCATAGCCACAGGGCTATGTTGTGCCCCAGCAGCCTGGAGCAAACAATCCAACTACAAAACCACAAAAACTCAACAGTGAAAGATAAGCTCTTGGGTCAGTAATGCACTGGGCTGGGGCCAGCTCTCCCACTGCTGCACACTGACTGAGCCTCCAAGGGATAGCAACTCACACATGCCTCACATATGCTTATCCTGCCCACCATGGCAGGGTGAGTCTGGCTTTGACACAGATGGATCCTGCTCCAGCCAGTGTGTTTTTGGGACAGCAGAATAAGGAAGGACCTATGTCCTTAGGATGGAAAGGGACACTGAAGATCATTAGAGCTGGTGCTCTGGAGGTACTGAGGTGCACAGGCTCATGGTTGCCCACCATGGGAGAAGGTGGGAGAGGGAGGGAGGCAAGAGAAATCCCCTGGTCCCCTTCCATGGTCACACACCACAAGTGGGAGGTTTTGCCTTTGGTAGCTGGGTCTGCCTGATTGCTTTTGCCTGTGCATGGGGGAAATTGAAGACACCATGTCCTGCTGTGACCTTCCTCCCTCCTTGCCCCAGTGGTGTGCACTGGCTCATCCAGTGTCAGATGCTTGTAGAGACTTTCATCCCCAACAAGCGTCATTCAGGAGTGGTCTGTTCCACTGTCCTGGAAGGAGCAGGAGGGACAAGCGGGGATGGAGACCATGTACCCATTTCTCACTGGGTTTCCTGGGTGATGCCACCAGCTCCCTGAGTGTTGTCCCTGAGCAACACACCTAGGCATGCATCCAACAGGGGACAGACATTGAATGGTGGCAAAGCCCGCAGCAAAGCTTTACAGGCTGGATGGAACAGGTGTAGCATTAGCAATTAAAAATCCTAGAGCAAATAAAGGAGGGTGTTGGTTACTGCTGCCCTTCCTTACATGCAGCTGCAGTATCCAACTAAGGCTTGTTACAGACTCTTATCTGGAAGTGCATCAAGGAAATTCTTGAAGGAGGTAGTCCCAAGGGCACATGGGTGGAAAAGCACCCTGAGACCTGGTGGTGGAGGGTAAAGCTTAACTACTGATCTGGGCATCCTGGTAAGTGTAAAGCTGTAAAACCCTCTGATTCACGCTGCAGTTTCCATATGCCTGGGAGAATTGAGAGAAGTTCCTGGCCTTCTCTTTCTGTCACTGCCAGCAAGACAAGAAATAAAGAAAAATCAATAAATAATAACAAAAAAATGTTTGTCCCTAGTTGTGAGAGTCTTTATTAAAAAAACTGTTCAAGGAAATCTATGTCAAGTGACTTGTGGATGGGGATCCTGTCATCTGGGATTGAATTTGGAAGGTATATGCCTGGGGGCCAAGCCTGACTGAGATGCCAAAACTGCAGAGATGTGAGTCTGATCTCAGCTCTGACAGTCACCCATGTGTAAATAGGGGACATCTACCCCTATCTTGTTTATTAAATCAGGCTAATTGGCTCCACCAGCCTTGCCAGCATGCTGACCAGGAGAACAGCCCATGGGATGCTGGGAAGAAGGCAGGACACCATCTGTGCAGTGGTGCTCTCCTGACATACGGACATTTCCACCGCTGTTAAGCTTTGCCATGGCATTGCTGCTTATAGGCAAGGCCAAAACTGAGCCTTCTGCAGCAGCTCTTGCCTGACCTGGATGTTTCCATTTCACCACCAGCCCTCCATGTGATGCAGGGTCTGATGCTCAATCTGTAGGTCCCTCCTCCTCAGGCATGGTAAGATGAGCCTGCAGAACTCAGCCAAGGCCCATGCTGATTGATCTTTCTGCCACTTGGGTGACTGCCAAGAAAACCAGTCATGTTCTAGACTGGCCTGAGATTAAGAAAGTATAATCTCAAAGCCAATGTTCAAACATGGCACTTTGTACCCAGGTTCCATGTATTTAGCATTTGTCACCGGGCTGTGTACAGGGCATCACACCAGTGCCTTGGTGACACAACCTTCCCTTGTTTTTTCATTCTTCCCCATTACTTTGCTGCGAATACATCCCCCATTGGCAAAACCTTCTCAATCTGGGCAGCCCAGTCTCACACTGGTGTAATGGGGGGTGTGCCAACGAGCAGATTACATGCCATTACACATAGCATACCATTTACAAAGAGGTTTTTGTGCTAAGAGGCAGCCTAGGTCTGGGTTGTTCTTATTGACTCTCTGTATTTGCCCAGGTGGTATCACTGGGACCCAGCTCATGTTCCCTGTCCCTCTGCTACCAAAAGCTGTCATGAGAGTGGTGGCTTTGCAGGATACTCAACTCACAGCATTATCCAGTGGGAAGAACTGAGGAAATAAAGCTTGGATGCCAGCCAACTCCAGTTCCCACTAAAACCCCCCTCCTTCCCCTCCCCAGATTTATTCAGACAGACTCATCAAAACCAAGATCCTGTCGATCATTAATCCATCCCAGAGCATTTTCAAACCTAATGTTACTCCTGAAGAGTGGCTGCCACCAGCAGGAGAGTCTGGCTGCCTTGTCAAAACCTCTGCATTCCGTAACACTAGCAAAGCATCCTTGTGCACTCTGAGCTGTACGTACCTTTCCTCTGAGGGTCCATGTGGCTGGTTGATTCTGTGGGGACCAGCAGGCCCTTCCCTCTGGTCCTTTTGGATACTCTTCACCAACTGTATGATGCTTTGGAGTTTCACAACATGTGATGTTTCTCCTCCAAGTTCAAGTTTCCATTTCGGCTTTGCTCAAACCACAGATTAGTTCAAGCCTAGCTCCTTTAAGGAGACCTCAATGTTGAATGTGTACCAGAAGATCCAGAAGAGGAGGCTGAAGGCGAGCAGCAGAGCTCCTGTGTAAATGAAGAAATCCCAGAAGCTTAGTGGAGCAAAAATTCCCACAAAGAGGATGCTCAGCCCAATCACATTGCACAGCACAGCCAGGAGGAGTATCACTGGACATCGGCCGATGAGCTTGAAGAGGTCCATGATGGAGTCCCTCAGCAGAGACCCTCAGGATGGGAGCAGAGGGGCCATCAGCATCCTGGCCATCTGTCCCTTGCTGCCTCTGTTCGAAGGCTGCCAGGAGGAAGTACAAATGTCACAACACACCTTGCAGAACAATCGGGAGGGAGCACACGATACTGCTTTAACCGTTTCATGTCCCTCCCATCGTTCTGCCTCTGCCTGTCCTGCAGCAGAGCCCAGGGATGCATTTCTCTGCACAGCGTGTGTGAGGTCTCTGGGGAAAGGACCTGTTTCCAGGGCACCCTGTGATCAGGTGGGGTGTAGGCACATCACACCCAGTCTGCCTAAAAGGTGCAAATCTGGTCCTGCAAATGTTGTGGGGGTTTTTGATTTGAGAACCGGGGCATCTTGTGTCACTTTTGGGCAGCATTCACCATGTGAGGATCCCAGCAAAGTCTTCAGGACATCAGTGACAGCCTGGAAACATTGCACTGTTCCCTTCCTACATTTCACTGAGATGATGTAAAGGTTCTTGGTGCCTGTGTTGTCGGTGCAGTTGGTCACGGCGCCCACAGGGAGACCCAGGGAGATGCGGAACTTCACACTGGAGGAACCTCTGCGTCCTCATTAAACTGAGGCACAGGAATGTGTCCAGAGTGTCAGAAATAAACAACCCCTGCAACACCTCCAAAAAGCAGGTCTTGCTAGAAAGCCATTTATCTGACAACCTCTGTCACCACCCATTCCAAAGCTATGAACCGAGCAAGTTGGTGCTGAATCACCAAATCAGGTAAAACTTCTCAGACCTTCTGGCTGGCCTCTGAGCAGCACGAATCACTTTGTGGGATCTGGGATGGTCGCTTTCTGCTCCCAGGTTGCTGTGTGACATTGGGCGCATCTGTCCTCTCCTTCCTTTCTGGTCCTTAAATAGCATCCAGGGAGACCTCGACTCTGGGAAAGCCATTGCAAGACATAAGCACTGCACAGATTATGGGCTGGCAGCTGTCTGTCCCATCTCTTGACTATGTAGAGGATGCCAAAACCTTAGACAGGACCATTGGGAATGAGGACAGAGTCAGTGACAGGAGCAGTGTCCAGGTGCTGGTACCTGCCAGAGACAGCCTTAGCTCCAGGAGTTGCACCAGTATCCTCCCCAATCTCCTTGCCAAACCCAGGGCACCCAGAGCCTGTCTTCCATGTGAGCAGCCCCATCACAGATCTGCTGTGATGTCTGGAGGGAATGGGGTACATTACCCACCTTGTTTAAGTGTTTCCTTTGCTGGCCAGGGAATCCAAGGTGCTAAAAGTCATCATGCTTCTGCCTGCCACCCACAGCATACATCTCACAGACGGCAAGGACATGGCAGAGGAGGCAAAAGACCACAAAGTCCTGCCTCCTGACTTGATTCAGTCAAACACTGTGCAATCATCTGTTCTGGTGTCTGCTGTTCCTTCCCAATGGCAAAGGTCTGCCTGTTCCAGCATATATTTTTTTTCCCCATTGTCTGAAAAATGAAGGCTTTTAAGCAGGCAAATAAATAACTGATCTCTTCTTTGTGCATTATCACCCTCTGGGGCCTGGGGGAGAATTTTGCCAACCCAGGATCATCAGTGGATTAATTACCAGAGGCTGGAGGGAAGTGCTGAGGCACAGCTTCTTTCCTATCACCTTCTTTGCAGGAAACATGCTCTGAAATCTTCCCTCACAGGTGCTCAGCCATGTCAGTCCCTTGCTGTCAAGGTATAGAGCCCCATCATGCCCTGGAAGGAAGGACCTTTTCTGTGTCCCCTCTTGCTCGCACACCTGTAGCCAGTTCTGATCTCTCCTGTTTTTTTATGAGTCTTTATCTTCTGTTCACTGAATTTCAGGGAGTCCTTCCAGGTGATTTGACAGCTTTTATTGTAGTGGGAATGGCCCAGAATATTCCTCAAGACTTTTCTTCCTTTCTCAGTCTTTGATTATGTTGGACATTAGCTACATGGGACTGAGTGAACATCACCCCAAGAATCCCCCTCAGACCAGTGACCCCCTCCAAAAGCAAAGAGTTTGAAGGAAGTTGGGTCTGATACAAGGACCTCAGGTTAATCCAGGCCTGTCCAGCCCCACACAGCAAAAGGCTTGTGCCGCCTTGATCTCATTGGACCATAGAAAGAAGTCTTTTCCTTGGCTGTATCCTATGGCTGAGGCAGCCCAAGAATGAGAAAGAGAACAAGAAAACTTGTGGAGGTTGTTGCAATGCAGAAACTGGGAGTCACTGACCTGACTCTGGAGGGCGGAACAGCTGTGGCAACTCCTGTCCCTCTAGGGGAGACACTATGGTGAGATGGCTGTCCCATATATCTGGTGTCCCTCCACGAGAGCTCTGGGGTTTGGGCAGTATTTACCACTGCAGACAAGGCTTTCTTCAGACTTTCTTCCACCCTTTCCTGGCTTTCATGAGCCAAATGTCATAAAGTGCACACACTGTGTTGCCCTCCAGGAGGGTATCTGAAGCTCAGCTTAGACTTGTTCTGTGGGAGGCAGGGTTTTCATCTGGATGCCTTCCAGTGATGCTGAGCTCTTCCAAAAAGTGCATGAGAGCAGTGATTTGCCTGTGATAGCACGAAAGGAAATGTGACATACTAATTAATGTCAGTCCCTGGGCTGGAAAGGAGCCCAAAGGTTTCCAGAAGTTCTCCCATTAACAGCTCAGAAAACTGCAAACAGGTGTATTTTGGTCCAGAGATACTTAAGAAAGATCTGAAAACTCTGTCTACCTATTCTGCCCTTTTCTACCCCAGTTCTGACAAAGCTGGAAAGATGATGTTAGTGGAAAACACCTGTTCCTGGAGCTGTCCCAGAACAGGTTCGCAGAACTATGTGGAAAGAACGAACCAGTTCTTCACAAGGAACAATGAATGTTCTTCCCCAAGTTACATAATAGTTAGGAACAGCAAGAATTTGAGCAGGCAAATGGTAGTGGTTTGACAAAATCTGGGGCTAGCGGGACCCTGTCAATATTTATTTAACTGCGGCATGTGGAGACAAACCCAAGAAGCAGCCTTCAAAAAGTTTGTCCTGTAGTGAAACCTGGGTAGCTCCCTGTAGCATGAGCTGAGCTTTTATGAAATATCTGCCTGATGATGAGGAGAAAATACATGGGTAGCACAGTGCTGCTTGACCAAGCAGCTCAGGGATGGTTTGTGCACGATGATCTCTAGCCACAGTCCCATGGCTCAGTGCTGGTTGTACCTGTGGTGGTGAATGGCACAAACTGCCATAAATGCAGTGGCTGCAGATGAGCTCAGATTCGGCAGGGGTGGGCAAACTCCCTCTTGTGGCACAAGGGGACTGGTTTCCTTCAAGGGCCTGCAGCTCCATGCAGGATTGGAGCATTTTGGGATTGGGTCTTAGCTGTGAGACTCACAGCTGCAGGAGCAAACTGCTCCCCAAGTGCTCTCCTCCCAAGTCTGGGTGTAGGAGGAGCTTCTTTGACCAAATGAAAGCTCAGGGCAATTTCTACTGAATCCTCAGAACATGTCCCTGGGGAGGAATAGTAAACTAGCAGCACATCCCCCCTGAAAGACACCGACTGATAGACACTGAGTGATTGTACCTCTTCATATATCTGGGAAAGGAGCCCAGATGTCATTATTGGACAGGAAGAGCGCTGAAGCAGGAAAGGCTCTTTCCCCCAGCACCAATTCCTTGCTGAATCCTGGATGATGATGCTGAACTGATCCCACAGAGGACACTTCAAAGCATCCCAGTGCCAGGTGGTCTAGCACATGCTTCCCTCTACTGAAATAAACTCCTACACTTCTCAGGATCCTTCACATCTCTGACCAGGGGCAGCTCAGCCCATCCAGACCGCAGTGCAGAGTGGGGGCAGCTCAGCCCATCCAGACCGCAGTGCAGAGTGGATCCAGCACCCTCTGCCCAACTTTGCACTGTGAACATCATGGAGCTGTAGCTAGCACATGGTTACATGGTTTTGATGGATACACAACAGAGGAAAGCTTTTCTGGAAGTTCTTCAAATGCTCCCCAGAAGTGGCCAGCAGATGGAGATGCTCCTGTGGAGTCCTGCAAGAGCTATGGAGCAGAAGTAGGGGAGCAGCAGTGGAGTCTGACCTGCATGACAGCATCTGCTGGAGCTGGCAGGCACCGCTGTAAAACCGTTGCAACAGATTTAGCAAGTGAGAACTGGATTAAACTCTCACCTGCATGGGGAGCAGCTGAGGGGCTGCTGAGTGCTCCTAGTAAATGTGCCCCAGGGACAGCTTATTTGCCCACTGTTCCAGCAGCCTGATGCAATTGGCTATGTGCAGAGTGCTGTGCTTGCTTTGGGCAGCAGCTCCTTCCCTGGCACAAATGACTGACAAGTAGATATGTCGAGCTGAGGCTGCCACAGCTGAGGAATATGCTGGCTGTGCAATTTCCAGCCACCCATTCCCTGTGCTGGAGTTCAAAGACCTCCATTCGGGGGTAGAAGGGAAGCAGAACTGGAAGGAGAGTTTCTGATGCATCCTAACCACAAGCACTGTTAAAGCATTGGTGTAATCCATGGACACACCAGCCTATAGTGGGACCTTAAGGGCTGGTCCAGGCATGTGGGCAGGTGGGGTGCAGACCAGACCCCATGCTCAACACGCCCTCCCCCCACAAACTCAGCAGATCCAGGTGGGGCTGAGGGAGCACCCACATCAGCCAGAAAGAAACAGACAGACCTCCGACTCCCTTTCCTTACCAAGCAGCCCACTGTAGCCACCAGGAAAAGCTGGAATCAATGGTCAGCACTGGGTAGAGGGAGGGGCTGCAGCTTTTCCCATCAGAGATTTCACCTAGGAGCCATCAGGGTCCATCATTGGTCCAGCGTCTCCATCACACAGCCAGAGATGCCACCGAGTCCTCATGCAGCAGATGCAGTGCCAGGCACACCCAGTGCCTTTCACAGGGCAAGCCTGGTGACCTGCTTCCCATTTACCTGATCAGGGCCCAGCTCAGCAGTGATCACTGATCTTAGGAGAGTGAGGAGAGCAGCTTTTATCAGAAAAGGCTGTTGATTATGTCTCTCTTGGGGTTTATGTCTCCTACTGCCATGAAGATGGTAAAAGATGCTGGATGCTCAGCCTACTGCCGTCCGCAATCCCCATGATGTGCCAGCATGAGCTTGAGGGCTCTTGGTCTTTCCTGATCTCAGCCACACATCCAGAGCCCACAGTCCTGAGGAGCTTCCCCCCAGCCACTTTCCCTGGAGACCTTTTCACAAAATACTGACTATTCCATGGGCATACGTATACACAGAGATATAGGCTTCCCTTCTGAGTCCTTTGATCCCTCCTTAATCAGGCAGGACATACTCCAGAGCTTCATCTTCCCTTAAACCCCTGGATTAATACTTCCAGTACATTACCAAGCATGGAAAACCCAAGCTCACATCTCATTCTGTTCCTTGTTATTTTGTACCTTGTCCAGGGACAGCCTAGGGAACCTGAACCACCGTTTCTGTTTCCTGCACCCAGTAGGGATTTTCTAAGCTACTTTCTGCACTGCGAACAGTTTGTCCTTCCCATACCTGTGCTCAGCTTTAAACTTTGCCAGGGCATAGCACATGAAAGATCTCCCCAGTGAAATATTTCCTCCCCCCTAGAGAAGACAGGCAGCAGGCTAAGAAGGAGCCAAGCCTGACTGAGGCCTCTTCTGAGGGCTTTTCCCAGAAGATTCTCTGAAGGAGGTAAGAAGGAAAGAGAAGAGGAGGGAAAAATTTCTCTTACTCCTCCAGCATAAGACAACTTGCTCTCTGTCTGCAGGCAGAGGAAAAACTCCATCCCAGTGGTGGATGATGCTGCAAGGAGCTGCAGTACCTGACTCTAGGGTTGGGTGGCATGGGCTGAAACTACACAGCACCCATCAGAATCAGGCTGCCTTAACTACTCAGGGATTAAAATCAACTTTTATCTTATATTATGAAACCCAGCAGCAGGTCGAGCAAGGGGATCCTGCCCCTCTGGTCCTCTCTAGGGAGACTCCCCTGCAGTGCTGGGTCCAGCTCTGGAGTCCTCAGCACTGGAGAGACAGGGACCTGTTGGATCAGGGCCAGAGGAGCCACAGCAATGATGTGATGGCTGGAACCCCTCAGCTGGGAGGCCAGGCTGATAAAGTTGGGGTTGTTCAGCCTGAAGAAGAGAAGGTTCTGGGGAGATCTTCCTGTGGCTTTCAGTACTTCAAGGGGCCTGTCAGAAAGATGGGGACAGACTTTTGAGCAGGGCCTGTTTGGATAAGACAAGGGGTGATGGGTTTAAACTAAAAGAGGTAGATGTAGACTGGAGAGGAGAAAAGAATGTTTTACGCTGCTAGTAGTGAGACCTTTTCCCAGGATGACCAGAGAGGTGGTCAATGCCCCATCCCTGGAACTATTCCAGGTGAGCTTGGCTGGGGTTCTGAGCAACCTGCTCTAGATGTTCCTTCTCATTGCAGGTGTGTTGGACCAGATGACCTTTAAAGGTTTCTTCCCACACAAACCATTATGAGATTCTATGATTCTACAGATAGATAGATAGATAGATAGTAGGACACAGCTCCCCTTGACAGCTCTGTTCTTGACAGATTTTGCTGCTGCCCTGCTTCTGCCCACCCACAGCCACTCACTGTTGGCTGGAAAGGCCATTGCTGGACTAGAGAGAGGTTGAACAACCCAAGGATGGAATTTAGCTTAGGTAGTTTAAACACAGGCTCAGAAGTCTCAAAGGAAACTCTTGGTTAAATGAATGCCTGGGGATGCTCTGTCTGGGCAGGCTGGGGGTCCATAGGGGTTGACCTACACCTCTACACTGACACAGGTTGCCCAGGGTACAGTTGCCCATTTGTCCTTGCCAGACATTCAGGGTGTGGCCCACCCCATGGCTGGGGACCTGAACCGTCACGCCAGTCTTAGCCCCAGCCAGCCTCTTCTCCATACACCTAGGGTGCTCAAGCACAGAAAGGGATGGAAAGTTTCATAACCCTAAAGGGGTCTGAGCAGGTTTGAAAACCAACTAAGCTGAGGTGGAAGGACATTTTCAATCACTTCTTGCTGGTGTTCTGGAACTTCACCCCAGTGGTTCAGGGTTCAGGACTGGGTGTTCAGGCTGGGTTCAAACCAGGCTTCACTGACCAGCTTCAGAGCAGGCTGGGATTCATGGTATTTCCTTCCAGGGATGCTGACAGGGGAGGCTGAGATGGAGAGTGATGTCTCTGAAGCTTCTGAGCCTTTAGTCTTCACAATGGCCTGCATGTTGCAAACTGCGTAATGCAGGGAGAAAGACTTTTACCATCCCCAGTGTTGCTGCGTGCAAGGGGAAGAGCTTTAAATATCTTGGGACAGAACACTGGAAGTAAACAGTTTAGGTACTGACTTCTGTTGCAACCTGATATTCTGGTTGAGTGAAAGAAGGAGGAAAAAAAAATAAATAAAGAAAAAGACCCCACAATTACTTTTGCTGCTGCAACACCCAGCACTGGGCAGGGGGAACACCCAGCCCTGGGACTGCACACATGTGCCTGGGCAGGTCTGCACAGCTGGAGGTATTTCACAGAATTACAGAATCCCAGACTGGTAGGGGTTGGAAGGGACCTCTGGAGATCATCTCATCCAACCCCCCTGCTCCAGCAGGGTCACCCAGAGCAGGGGGCTCAGGATCGCATTGTCCAGGAAGGTTTGGAATCTCTCCAGAGAAGGAGACTTCACAACCTCTCTGGGCAGTCTGGGACAGGCTCTGCCACCCTCACAGCAAAGAATTTTTTCCTCCTGTTCAGATGCAACCTTCTGGGT
>JANHFY010004535.1:24795-41800 GCA_027560095.1 Chloroceryle inda | reverse complement strand
GCCCTGGGTGACCCTGCTCTGGCAGGGGGGTTGGACTCGATGGTCTCCAGAGGTCCCTTCCAACCCCTGCCATTCTATGACTTGACCAAGGTGAGGAGGAAATTTGTGCCAGAGCCACAGTGGGAATGTAAAGTTTTCTGACTTGTGCTATGCCTGAAACGTTCCTCCAGCTCCGAAGGACCTGGAGTCAGCTCCTGTGCTTTTCTTTAAGTAGGTAGTTAGATAAAATTACAAACCCATTGCGTAACATAACGAGGAAGGACACTACCTCAACTTTCTTACTTTGTAAATAGAGACTTTATCCAGTAACTAACTGATGAACACTTTAATTTTCAAGTAGCTGAACTGTTCAGCTGGAGTATAACCTGTATCTACCTAATGACTGTTAAACATCTCATTACACAGCACAACATATCAGGAAGCACCTTGGGGCCTTTGATCTTATTCCCAAACGTGACAAAACTGCCTTTGACAACGGTACCCAAATTCCTGAGCAAAGAAAGCCCTGTTGAGCATTTTACCCAAGAGCTCCCTGCTGCTCTGCTTTCTACTGCCACGTTACACGCTGAAGGTGGAGTAGATCTGTCAGTAGTGAGAGGATGGTATTTTTCTGCTGTAGAGTGAAGATAAATGCAGTCGGTAGTGTTGATTGATGTTAACTTGGCACGGGTATTAATTCAGAGGAGTCAATACCTGTTTGTTTTGCACGTTGCAGAAATATGGCTACACACACCTTTCTGCTGGTGACCTCCTTCGAGATGAACGCAAAAGGCCGGGCTCCCAGTATGGAGAACTCATTGAGAACTACATTAAGGAGGGAGAAATTGTACCCGTCGAAATAACAATCAGCTTGCTGAAGAGGGTAAGGAAAGGGCTGATTCCTTGCTGCTTCTCTCTCGCAGACTAAGCAACAAAGCAGTGGCTGTATCCTGGAAGGATTGGCTTTCCTCCAGCATGAATAGTTTGAAATGGCAGCCGTGTAGGTGCACGTCATGCACTGAGCTTCTCTTGGCAATTCTTCGTGTTTCTGGGTGGTTGGGGGGCGGTAGTGATGGCCTCTGATACTTGGGGACCTGTGAGAATGGATTAACTGTATTTCTTTATTAGTAGCTCTGTGGTAACCAGTGGAACTACATTTCTTATTTCCCTTACCTTGCTTTTGGACCTCTTGGTCAGCTCAGTCATATTTAACTGGGGGGTAGAGGCCTTAAGGTACTAAGTTTCTGCAAATTTTATCAAAATCAATAGCCAGGTGAAGGAGAAGAGCACCTGCTAACCTTTCTGGGGGAGGAAAAGCCCTTTACCCTTATTAGACAGCCAGGAAAACAACCACGGTGTCCTCTCAAAGACCAAAAAGCCTTCTGTGCTTATGGCACTAACTGTGTCTGGAGTCTTTCCAGTAGAATTAACTCTGGATCAGGGATGTTTTGGCACCTTATTGTGTAACAGCAACACAATAGAAAATCAACTTTAAAGCTGGGATTGTGTGTTAGGAGATTTTGAGCTCTGTGAAACAGTGGATTCAGTTTGAAGCAAGCTCTGTTGGTGCATTGGTGAACTAATCACCATGTGTTGAAGTGAAGCAAACCTACCTTTAGTAAATCTGTAATAATCCTAAAATAAATGCTTCCCAACTTTCCACGTCAACATTTGGGGGGGGTGATTGAATAAGTAGGTATCTGGTTGATGTGTAGGAGATCATGAACTGAAATCTTTTTTATCAGGCTATGGATCAAACAATGGCTGCCAATTCCCAGAAGAACAAGTTCTTGATTGATGGGTTTCCCAGGAATGAAGATAATCTTCAAGGCTGGAAGAAGACGATGGATGGAAAGGCTGATGTTTCTTTTGTTCTCTTTTTTGATTGTGACAATGAGGTAATGAAGTGTGTCATTTGAGAACTTCCTTTCTTGCTATCTTGTGAGAATCATCCAAGGAGAACAATAAAACTGTCAGGTAGCAAATGGACTAGTGTTAAGAGTAGAAGGAAAACTTGGTCTGTGAGGTTTCAGGGAGTTGGTTTTGAAATAGCAGCCAACCAATTGCAAATTAAATAGAAGTACTTCAGGCAAATGCATATAGCTTATTAAAAAAAAAAAGCTTATAAAAACTTTCAGTACATTATACAAAATTATTTGGCAAATTTTCAGAAACCATTCCTCTGTTTACTATTCAAAACTGTTGTTTAGTCCAAAGCAAACTTCATAGCAGCTTTCATTCCAAAGTGCTGGCAGCAGCAGTCTTTATTTTCATAATTCTGAGCTGTGCTATAGGGTAGCCAGTAAATGGTGTTTTATTCAGCAAGTCATTAGACTACAAGGGCATTCTGACGGTGACACATTATATTCATTTAACAAGCACCCTGATGTGGTGTCTCTTTAATATGTCAATGCCCTTGAGGTATAAAAACTGATGTGAGAATCCCAGCACTTTAAGCTGATATTTTACATTTTGCCCAATTTCTTGAGAAATTTTGTGGTTTGTTTGGATTTTTTTTTGCTTGTGTGTGTGTTTGTTTGTTTACTTAACTGCAGTGATGGTTTTAATCTCAAAGAATGAGATGTGTTGTTATTTTTAAAAACTTAAGATTAAATGATTTTTTTTTTTCCCCTTCAGCTTGAGGGGTGTTAATTTTGGGCTTCTAAGGTTTGGTTTTTTTACTAGATGTAAAAATAGCCAACAATGTCTACGTCACCTTCTGGATTTTTAATTTTTTTTTTACTATGGGTGTACTTCATAAGACAAAAATAAATTAACCATCATCCTGTTGCAGAAGTAGGATAAATGTTTAGTGTACATGTGTCAGCATTCCTTACTTTGTGTTTCAAACCTTAGTTCATTGGGTAGCTTATAACTATGGTCACTTTTTACTTTGTTTTTTAAGTCTTAGTTACAGCAGTGTCAAGAACACTTTCACTTGCAGTAACTCAGTATGTAGCCTTACAAAGTTCCTGGGAGAATGCACAGTGCCTGTCTTTCAGTGCAGGCACATATTAGCAGTATAATTTGACAAGCAGCTTTCCAGAAACTCTGAACACCTCTCTGAAAACCAGGTAGTTTTCTTCTTTAAACAGCTGAAGTTGGACACCAAATCGAACCATGGAGCTTGAGGTTGGTTTTACTTCAGCTGCTCCCAATCCCGTTTTAGGAACCCCCATCCGACTAAGCTGATGAAGTGTTAAAGCTGTCTTTCTTTTTCTCTGAAAGAATCCTAACTTCCCCTGTGAATTCTGCTTACATTCACCAGATCTGGACAATATTTTGTATGTTGGGGCTCTTGAGAGTATTGTTTTGTTCCTGCTTTAAAGATAGCACCTTGTGCTCTTGGTTGTGATCCTTTTGGTGTCTCTTGTTTTGTAGATCTGCATTGGCCGCTGTCTGGAAAGAGGCAAGAGCAGTGGTAGGAGTGATGATAATCGGGAGAGTCTGGAAAAGAGGTACTATCTTCAACACTTTCCACTTTGCTTCTGTTTATTTTTTACTGTGTAATGCTTTTCCTCCCTGTGCTTTCTCCTAGAATTCATACGTATCTGCAGTCTACTAAGCCTATAATAGATTTGTATGAGAGAATGGGAAAAGTCAGAAAAGTGGATGCCTCTAAATCTGTTGATGAAGTAAGTATCTAAGCCAAAAATCCACAAGGATGACAGTGGCAGGGAACGTTTTTGGCACTCTTCTGAGCTGTGTGGATGTGTGGTTAGTGTGCTAATTAAGCACTGATGGCTCTTACTGAGGGAGGTTGTGAAACTCTCACTTTGACTCTGGAAGAACTGATTAAGATGTGAATAGCTTTAAGAAATCAATTAGTTCTGCTTGAATATGAGCTGGACTAAACACATTGTCAGTGTTTCTGTGTTAAACAGTCTTCACTTTCAGGAGCTTTTGCTCTTCTGAGGTAGTATTGCTCCTCTGTCTCAGTTTCCCAGAACTGATGCCAATTTCAGTCTTAAATCTTTATCAGTGATCTAGCTGAAGGCGTTGAGTGCTTCCTCAGCATGTTTGCAGGTGACACCAAGTTGGGTGTGAGTGTCAATTTGCTTGAGGGTAGGAAGGCTCTGCAGAGGGATCTGAACAGGTTGGGTTGATGGGCTGAGGCCAATAGTATGAGGTTCAACAAGGCCAAGTGCTGGGCCCTGCATTTTGGTCACAACCACCCCAGACAACGCTCCAGGCTTGGGGAGGAGGGGCTGGAAAAGGACCTGGGGGTTCTGGTCAACACCCATCTGAACATGAGCCAATAGTTGTGCCCAGGTGGCCAAGAAGGCCAAGGGCATCCTGGCCTGGATCAGAAGTAGCGTGGCCAGCAGGAGCAGGGAGGTGATGGTGCCCCTGTACTGGGCACTGGTGAGGCCTCGCCTGAAGTACTGGGTTCACTTCTGGGCCCCTCACCACAAGAAAGACATCGAGGTGCTGGAGAAAGTTCAGAGGAGGGCAGCCAAGCTGGTGAAGGGTCTGGAGAACAGGTCCTGTGAGGAGAGGCTGAGGGATTTGGGATAGTTTAGTTTCGAGGAGGCTGAGGGAAGACCTCGCTCTCTACGACTGCCTGATGGGAGGAGGTTGTGAGGTGGGTGCAGCCTCTTTGCTCAAGTAAATAATGACAGGACAAGAGGGAACGGCCTGAAGTTGCACCAGGGGAGGTTTAGACTGGATAGCAGGAAGAATTTCTTTACTGAAAGAGTAGTCAGGTGCTGGAACAGGCTGCCCACAGAAGTGGTAGAGTCCCCATCCCTGGAGGCATTCAAAAAATGTGTAGATGAGGCACTTCAGGACACGCTCCAGTGGGATGGTGAGGTTTTTTATTTTGCTTTGTGGTTTCTTTCTTTGTTTTTTGTTGTTTGGTTGGTTTGGGTTTTGTTGTTGTTGGGGTTTTTGTTTGGTTTTAGTTTTGTTTGGTTTTCTTTGTTGACGGTTGGATCTTAGAGGTCTTTTTCCAACCGTAACAATTCTGTGATTCTGTAAAGAATTACTGTGAATGTTTGAAGGAAAACATGTATTTTTAAAATACTGTCAATTATTTTGTCTGTTGGTTTAACTTAAAGTGACTAACACATCAGATAATTAATTTTTTTCTCTCTTTTCAGGTTTTTGAAAAAGTTGTACAAATTTTTGACAAAGAAGGCTAATTCCCAGGTCTGAACGTTCATTGAAACTTGTGCTTGAATCTTGCTTGAATAGCTGCTACTGCAGTCCACTCTTTGTAATCGTTTTAAATTTCTTTTTTTATTGTTTTTCACATATCTAATGATGATTGGAAAAGCAGTTAATTACCAACGGATCTGTTTTTTAAATAGGAAATCATTTCTTGTAGCTATAGTACACAAATTTCAGGGTTCTCCATTAGGACAAGTTCAGTTATTTGGCAAACCCCCAGCTGAAACAGCTCTCTGAAGGGACTATTTCTTCTGGCACAGATTTGTGCCTGTTATGGGCAGCCCTTCTTATTCCTTAGTGCCATGCACCTCTTTTAATTTATTTTTTTTAAGGATCAACTAAACAGCAGCATTAGGCAATGAGGGTCCCGTGTGCCCTTGTTTGTTTTTTTCAGATGCTTGGACCAAATTTAGCAGATATTTTTTCAGAGTATAATTTTGTCACAAAGTTCCCTGTTATCCCCAAACTCGAATTCTCTAAGTTAGCATGAGAATCTGTTTCAGCAGTTCTCACAGAAGTATTTAATGTGCTGTTCAGCAACAGACATACAAAAGTACTTTGTGGAAAGTGGTGCTTTCTTAGGACTCTGGATATAAACTGTCTTGGGTACCCGGACGACGTGGCCCTGGGCTTTACCTTGTCTTCATTTGCAAAAGGTTAAGAATATAATTTCAAAGTGGGGTCAGTATTTGCATAGTCATTTATTTTAAGTGGTAGTTATATTCTTAATTACAGCATGTTCTTCACAAGGTGGCAAAGCTCTTACGTAGTGTACAATAAGCAAAATCTTCTAACAGGTCTGTCTTTTGTAACAAGTGCAAGGGATTTTCTGTATTATTATTATTATTGTTATTATTATTGAAGTACTATGTTACTGAATGCTTTAAGGTTTGTTACCTGGGGAAATATTTTTATGGTTAAATTAGTGAATTTGTTTCCCTAAACCGGTATAATTTTAATAGCTCTTGGCTTGAAAAGATTGTAAATTATTGCACTTTTGTCATGATGTGGTCAGCTGAGGGGAGGATACCTGCAGAAAAAAGAATTCCTTTCCCTTAAATAAATTCCCACCTCATCACGTTCTCTTGAATTAGCCGAGTACAGTCAGCAGCAATAGTTGGGATGAGTAGACAACTATTTGAAACAGAACTGGTTGAAATGTTTGCACAGATGGGCTGTAATTCTGCCTTTTGTTTAAAGTAACCTTTTCTCTCCCCTGTATAGTGTGCATTGGGCTGAGGGGGCCCAACCATGCATTCCTTGCATGCCCTGAGCTTTCACTGAAGAAGGCTCCATGAGTGTTTTAACTCATTTTCCTGCTGGAGTGGCTCTTCCTCCAGTAACTGACGCCGTGACTGGTTTGTGATGTGCTCAGAGGTGGGGCAAATTGCAGGGAATTGCAATTTGGAAGCCTTGGAGTTCAGCTTTTCTTTATCGATGACTTTCTCTGTTTAGGAAAAGCTTGAAATTAAGCTTAGCTTCTAATACGAATCAGATGTGTTGGTCCTCATCCTGCAATCTGATCTGTGCAGGCAGATTTCTATTTGCATGAATTCTCAGCTCACTTTGGTTCTTGAGGAGCCGGGGAAGAGATGGGTCCAGAAACAAGGGGTAAATCTTTTCCAGTATGGCAGGAGATGGACTGAGCACAAACAGCTGTTTACTGCTGCGGAATATATGGACCATGACTACCTTTGTGAGTGTGGGAGGCTGATGCTTTTGCTTTATGATGTAATTTCCTTTTTTTTTTTTTTAAAGAAAAAAATCATGACATTTAATTTTTACCGTAAAAGTATGTTGACATATGATAGGATCCAGCAAAACTGCAAGTTTTGATATGAAGGGTAGAATCAAGCTTTCTCCAAAAACACTTCAGACAAGATTCTTTAATCTAATTAGAGAGGTTTAATTATCTTTTGTTTCAAAGTTACTGGTTTTTACAAGTTCTTTTCAGAACGGACTATGTGTTTTCTCTCATCATATATTTTTCTGTGTATTTAAGTGCTGAAACAAAAAAAAACCCAAACCCTTTGGAACAAGTTTTTAGGAAAAAAAAACCCAACCCAAAACAACAATGTTTTGGCAATACTGAATTTGGAGTGGATTGTAATGTGTCTGTGCAAGGATTAGAATTTGTTGTCATTTTATTTATTGAAGATGCCATTAAATGTGTTACTGATTCTTTCAACTTGGATTTATGATTGAAATAAAGATTAAAGGCAATATGCCAATGTCTTGTCTCCTTGTAGCAGCAAAACTGTATGGAGAATTTGAGGCGATCCAATAAATTTTGTTCTGTGGCATAACAAGAGTGCTTGGCTCACTTCCTCTGTCACAGGGGCATGTTTAATACATATTGATCTATCTAAAGTGTCCAGTTATTAGTGTTAGATACCTTGCGTGGCTGCAGACGCACAGGGGTGTCTATGAAGGTTCAGTTTTCGCCATCAAATCTGAAGTCCTAAAAACCCTGTTAGGCACAGGATCAGATCAGACAAAATGCCTGTTGGAATTGGTACCTTTCCTTGATTATCCAGGTTGATCATATCGTATTTTCCCTTCAGTTGTGCTATAATCCATTTGGCACATCTGGGAAAGAAAGGGGACGAGGAAACACAAATGTATTTCGTAGAAGCTGCTAAAAATGCTTTTTGTCTGGATTTCTCAGGTTTCCTTGTTCAGTCCTGAATGCCCTTCCACTGCTTTGCTCCTGCTCTACTCGTGGCTGGCTGTGCTTAAAGGAGATTGGCACAGCATCATATTCTTCATAAAAGCAACTGAGAGGTTGCCAGGCTTATTTTTGAATAAATCTTCACATTTTGCGTAGAGCTTTGTCACAAAATGGGTTGTTGATTCCTCTGTAGGTTTCTAGTATGCGAGAAAAGCTAAAAACCTTAACTCTGGAAAGATTTGCAGAGCTGGCCTGAAAGAGGTGGGCAAAGCCAGGGGGTTTCCAGCCCTTGTAGGTATCTTTCTGCTGGTAAAACGACCCAGACCAACCTCTTTTGGTGAAACCTCATCCTGAGGTTGTAATGTCTGGCTGATGGGGACGAGGCTCTTCAAAGCAAGCTTCCCACTCCCACAAGTGGGAGTCCCTGCCCAAACCGTGCCACGCTGATGGAGTGGGAGCAGGCAGGGAAGCCCCGAAGTATGCAGCTGAGGATTGCCTCAGGATCAGGTACTCTGCACTAGCAACATTTGCTCTTAAGAAGGAGAGGAGTTCCAAGGTCTTGTGCAAAATGCTTTGCCTTACAAGAGTCAGGACATCTGTGAGCTGCTGAACTGGGGAGAATGGGAGAGTTAAATGCAAAACCCCTCAGTTCAGAGTGGGGCTGCCAACTGTCATTACCGGCTGGCAGTTTCTAGCCGCCAGCCTTTAGGAAAGTTGCAGCTCAGGGGATTACTGTTCTGCTTAGTTTGAAGTTCAATACCAGTTTGGTCCCTGTTGGGATGTCTCTGACTATGATCTGTGACTACTCTGCTGCCTTTCTGCTCGGGGTGAGTGGGGTCCAACGCTTGGCCCCTTGGCACCACCGGCTCGTTTCTTCAAGACGTGGTGCAGCAGGAGACTGGGCCCCTGGGGCTGTGCTCTTGCCCCAGTCTGAAGATCCCCGATCCCCAGGGTTAACAGCTAATACTGAACACTGCGAGATGATGCAAAGGGGATTCAGCTGATCAGGTAATAAAAATAGTAAGATTTTTGCTTTCTTATAGCAGCAGTTCTCCCTCTCTTAATCTGCAGAGCTCTACAAGTCTTTCAGTGGAGATAGAGGGGCGTAAATCAATTTAATCTTGGCAGCTCTCTGCAATTTTTCGTGGATTGCTTAGTTTAAGATGGTGTTTTTCAGCCTGTGGTCTGTAGAGTATTTCTGTTGGTAACAATAGGCATCTTTATTGAGTCTTCTAATCTGCTCAGTTGCTCTGTTTGCTGTGCTCTTTGCTTTCTGCCTTTTAAGTCTTTTCCGAACTGCAGATGCTCGTTGGGATGGGGAAGGGGCTGTTCTTATCATTTTTAAAGTGCCTTGCAAAAGAAACATCTTTAAATACCTTCATCTGGAGCAGTCAGAACCTGTTTCTGCCACAGGCTTGGTGCGTAACCTGTTACAAAACCAATGTAAAGCACATTGGGCTTTTCTTTTCTCCAGCTAGAGAACATCTCTGCGTGGTACCTCTGCTCTTTTCTGTTATGAGTGAGATCAGATGTGTCTGTCTTGCTTCAGCACAGCGCTTAGCAGCGGTTGCATGAAAAAAAATCCCTCCTCAATCACTCCCAATGACCTGTTATGCTTCAGTGGAAGCAAGTGAGATGATTGAGGGGAGCAAAGACGCTTAAAGAAGCTCAGTCAATTCTGCTTCACTGGCCAGACTTCAGCTTTAGATGGGTATCTGTGCCGTGCAGCAGCAACACTTGTATTTAGTCTGGCTATGTCATGATTATGCTGTACAGGGATTCCTGCAAAAGCATTCCCATCTCCCCTCCCTGACTCTGCCACCTTGAATTCCAGGGATTGTGGAGACAGCAGTTTGTCTCCCGTGTAAAGCTGTAGAAGGTAAACTGGTCAGGATGAAGACAAATTGAGCCATGCTTGTGAAGAATGAGATGCACAGCTTCTTTCTGTGGGCAGCAATGCCAGGCTGTGTTGTCAGCCTGGTTTATAACTGCCTTCAGACAGCAAAGCAGAAATTTTCTTCCCCCCCAAATGTCTGGCAGAAAGCTTTGCTTTTGTCTAAAATACTTCTTAAGCACTGAGCAAAACATTCAGTCCAAAACCAAATACCAGTTCGAGTTGTGCTTTTTCTGCCTAATTTCCAAACAGGAGGGTTTGGTTTAGTTTCTTGTAATAGCTGCTGCAGTGAAAATCCAAGGCTCCATCCCAAGAGATGCTATCTGCTCTGTTCTGGAGGGCTTTTTAGCACAACGCAGTTTCTTTGTGGTAAGAAATGCCAGTGATCTTCGAGGTCTTTTCCAACTGTGAGTGTTCTGTGATTACCAACATGTAGCGATAGGTGGTTGGGATGTGGAAATGGTGTCTTGGACAACTCTGCTCGGCGTGTGCTTTCCTTTAGTGCCATGAGATGTGAAAAGAGATTTTTAGGACAGATTCTTAACTGGATCAAGTTTTAGGAGTGAAGAAGCTTAATCTGCTGCAGAGGTCTTCTGGGACTATCGGAACCTAGCAAGGTATATGGAGAATAAAATGTGTGGTGACTCTTTCCTGACTGAGCATCTGTCTCTTGAGGGTTGCTGGTGGGGGTGTTACTGCTGTTGTCTTCCTGAACCAGAACCAGCCCAAGTGCCCTGCTGTAGTCACCAAATATTTTGAGGTCCATGTTAAGTTCTAACCCAAATACCTCTGTCCTTGTCTGAGTACCTCCATTTGGATATAAGGGAAATCAGCAGGGCCTTTATTTCACGGGGAGGACTGGCACAGTCCAAAGTTAAGCTGCAGCCCCACCTCATCCACAACCTTCTGGGAGAGGGAGATGCTCCCTGGGAGCTCCTTATTTCCATTTTCCTTTCCAGGTCATGCATCCTGGATGGAGACATGGACGCCATGCCTTGGGTGACCCTGCTCTAGCAGGGGGGTTGGGCTCGATCTCCAGAGGTCTCTTCCAACCCCTCCCATTCTATGATAAGATTTCCCAAGGTACAGTAGCATCTCCCTACCCCAAGAGGGGATGTAGAAGCTGGACCATGGGACAAACCCTTGGGCATAAACTAAAGTTATGATGTGAAACATCCCGGGTACATTTTTCAAATGAAAGTATAATCATCAGCCCCATTTTTCTGGGTAATCACAAATGTCCATGGAAAATAGAAACAGGGATAATTTTACCACATTCTTTCTAATTTAAAATTTTCTGCGGAAAGAAAGTGCATTTGACCACTTCCTTGCAGCAGAGAGCTCAGGTTTTTAAGTGCTGTTCCTGAAGGCAGCATTGCATTTGGCTTACCATGTGTGACTCCTCATGAAGCTTCCCTGCTTTCTTGGATGTTGTTCTTGCCAGCAAGAGCTGATTGCTTCCAGCAATAAACATCCCGCAAAATTATGTACGTTCTTTAAGAAAAGTACCAAGATTTTCTGCTAATTGCAAAAATACATAATGGATGCCTTCGGCATCTGTTATTTATTCTCTAACCAGCTTTCATCCAAAAGTAACCTTTAAACAAACATCAAGATTGGGTAGTGTAACTGATCCAATGTGTCACCCACATCCACGCCCTCCAGTTTAATTCTGCTGGAAAGACATGCTTAGAATTCACGTGTAGTGAGGGGGAGAAGTTGTTTCTATCTCTAGTTCACAACCTGGAGAAGATGATGCTCGGTGCCAGAGCTGAAAGGCGTCTCGGGCGTTTAGCTTTGCTCTCTTGGGAAGCCAAAAGCCCAGCAGAGAGGCTTTGGCTCACACGACAATTGCTTCCATCTACCACGAGGAGGGGTGCGAGGCTCGCAGAGAGGAGGATGCAGCTTGAAAGGGGCGTTCAGAGGCGGTGCTTCCCCTATATCGAACCACCTGACTTTTAATAAAAACCTGCTCTGTTCTTTTAATGATGAAACTTATTGTTGTTCTTTTAAACCCTATAAAGAAACAGAGAAAAAATATCTGGATTTGGGGTTTTTTTTGGTTGGTTGAGGTTTTTTACTGAGCAAACTTGCCACATATCTGGTACCATGGCAGAGTCTCTGGAGCACCATCTCAGTGTCTCAGGAGTGACATCTGTCCTGGGTTGGCAGAGGGAGCACTAAAAATGAAGCTGCTGGGAAAAGCTAAGTGGTAAGAACCCGATTTCCCTTTCAGAGGGGAATTTTTGAGAGAAGTGACTGTAGCTGTAGTCAAAAACCTAAATTGTTTTGTCTGTTGATTGTTTTTAGGCAAAATCTCCTAGTTGCCCTTCCATCCTATTATTCCTTCCAAATGATTCCAGTTAAAAAGCAGGTACCAGTTTACTCCTTCATCTGCAGCTGCACAGATACTACCTGGGCATCCTTCAGCAAAAGCAGCCCCATGCTTCCCAAGAGGCTCTGAGGAGGGGGGAATGGGAAGAGGCAGGATGGCATTGGCATCGTGGCTGGTGGGGGGCAGAAGAGGCTGAAGGTGCCAGCAGGCTCTCCCTGACAAAGCCTTGTGCCGAGGCAGGGCCAGTAATCTTGAGCGTGTGGCACAAGCGGGACCGGTACCTGCAACAGTCCCCTCCATCGGCTCAGCATCTCCTGCTGTTCCAGTGATGTCTGGGTCTTGTGTCATTTCACTGGCAGACACTGCTGGGGACCAAGCACTGATGACCTCCCCCTCCTCTCTGCTTAGATGCATTCCTATTTTCTAAGCAACTTGTATGACAGACGGGGAGATTAATGCACAAAGGGACCCCGAAACTCAGCAGAAGCACAGCCCAAAGGAGTGACGAAACAAGAAACAGCCTTTGATCCCCAAAAGCAGCTGCTCGGATTTGACCTGACTGGTTCCTGACTCGGTGTTGTTGCCAGGACAAGGTGCCTTAAGAAGGAGAGGCTTACTCTGGGTTAGGAGAATTCACTACATCAGTAGTGAGTCATTCACCCCCAAAGTTATTCCAGGTGTTCAGGTCAGGATGGTCCTCAGAGGGAGAACCCAAACAAGTTCTGCTGTTTGTCCAAAGTATGGAGAGGGGGTTGGTTTTTTTCAGGGAAATTCAGTGCAACTTTTTAGGGTGCTTTCCTACGCTGTTGGAGAAGTGCCTCAGGAACATGTTAACACAGTTGCTGGCAGGGGCTGAGAATTAAACCCAGTTTTGGAGTCTAGTCCTCCTTGGAGGCTGTGCTATCTCTGAGCAGTCCCATCCAACCTGCCAACATCCATCTCCACCACAGAATAAAAGACTAGATACCTGTGCTTCAGATAACATACATTTTTTTAAATTAAGAAGAACATCAGCTAATTAAAGTAAGGCACAGTGACCTTAATAATAATACTACTAATAAAAAATAATAGCCTTAATTTTGAAAATTAGTGAAAAAAAGGACTCATCCATTAACTGTCAGCTTGATAGGGCTAACTCTGGAGAAGGGAGATTTGGAGTCCCTTTGGGACAGCAGGTAGGGTTCTGCTGCCCGAGTAGGCACAGGGTCACCAGAGCAGCTAACAACAGGAGGCATATGAAGAGCCTTAATTAGCTTGGTTGTTATTCTTTCATCACAAGCAATTCATTAATTCCTGCCTTATCTACCCTGCTGTCCCCTCTCTGAACTGCTCGATAAAAATATCAGCTCTGGGGGAAAAGGAGAAAAGTGGGGAGGTGAGAGCCCCCCCCAAACAGCCAAGGAGCTGCTGAAGGGCACAGAAATGGGAAAGGTCTTTGGAAAACACCCCCAGGTGCTAATCCTTGGTACAAATGCAGAGTAACCCTCGGGTGCTGCTAATTGGACTAATTGGTTCCAGCAGGGGACCCAGCCCAGAGGGCTGAGGACAGGCCTTTGCTAACTGGGCTCCTGCTGGTCCCCAGAAGTTAGGGCAGAATCTCCAACGGGAGCCCAGGACCATGTGCCCGAGGAAGGAAGCACTGGTCTTGCAGCCCCTGCTTTGGGATCCAAGGAAGGAGCAGAGGTGAGAGCTCTGGGTTTAGTTATTCCTGCGTGGATTTACTCTGGGGCTAAGCTGCTGCCTCCTTCGGGCTGCCTGAGAGGGGCTGTGGGAGAGGAGGGTTCTGGGGGGCTTTTTGTGCGGAGCCCAGAACATGTGGCTATGTGTTTCTACTGGGTGTAGCTGGAGACAGAGGGAGGACTTGAGCATAAGGCTTTGGGATCCCTTGGACAGGGGTCTCTGTTGGGCACAGGTCTTTCCTGCACTGCGGGCCCTTTCCTCCCAGTAAATGCCCCCAAGTTGCTGAGGAGTTTGATGTTGTTCAAGGGGACTTTGGTGCCCCCAAACCTGCGTGACTGGAAAGCCTGCCAGAAACTCAGAGAGCGTGAAATTTGGTTAGAAGTCATCCAAAGCTTTTTTTTTTTCCCTTTGCTTTCTGATTCCCCTTTTTTGTTGGTTTGTTTCTGTCCAATAACCACAAAGAGTAGGAAAGTTGTGTTTCCTTTTTAAAGGAGACTCAGGTTTCTGTATCATCTCTTGGAGCTTTATTTAAAGCAGTGTGAGGGAATCCTGGTCAACCCCTTTAACTCCAGTATCACAAACCTTAAGGAAGCATTGCCAGCTCCCCGCACTGTGTAGTGCCTGGGAAAACATCCCGTGCTGCACTGCGGAGTTTAAACTTCAGCTGAGAAAATGAGCAAAGCACGAGAGGTGGTGGAGAAATGCTGAGGGTTAAAAGAGTTGCCAGACACCTGAGGCAAGTGGGTGAACCTCGCTTGCTGGCGGAGCTGCTCTGCTTTACCAGGCTGGTGGAAAGTTCTGGCACAGATCAGGGTGTGTGATGTTGAGGAGTTGGGATGCTGGCTGTTGTCCTGATTTTTTTTTTTTCCCTTGGTTTTAAGTCAGAGCAAGCTGTAAATAACTGGCATGTGAGCTGCGTGAGTAAACCCTGACCCCTCTGCAGACAGCAGAGGTGAGGCAGAAAGACCCTGACCCCATATTGTGCCCTGCCAGCAGCAGCCCTGCTTTCTGTCACATCTGCGGGTGATGCCACGATGGCTTTACTGCCTCCAAAAGGTGTTTTTAGCACTTCAGAGGCATGACTGAAATGAGAGCTGCTTTTCATACAGCTGAGCTGCCACTGTGGACCTGCTGGCTCCTCTTTCTGCTGCTGTGGTGTCGGGACAGACCCTCCATTCCCCAGCAAACTTGTGACCTCTTGGGCTTTGATCCCGTGATGTTGTGAGCAGAGGGAAGGGGCTGCCTGTGTGCTTAAAATTAGGTGTCCACCAAAACCTGCCTGTGGCTGGTGGGTCTGTGGGATGGGGGTGTTGTGCTGCCACTGGTAGCCACGGGCAGAGAGGCTGCATCAGCCTGGCCCCTGTGTAGCACAAGTATGGTGGGGGGACAGGACACTGGTGGGGTGGCAGTGCTGGGCTGTGTGTTGTAGGAGGGAGAGCCTGTCTGGGGCATGGGTTCATCAGGTGGGCATCCACGGGGATGTGGAATCCCTGCCTAGGCTCTGCACACCCCATCCCTGTGTATACAGACACTGGCAGTCCCCCCCACCTGCTTCTTTAGGGGTGACACAACAAGCAAGGTGACAAGGTCCCTGGGGGTGAAGCCAACCACCAGCAGAGTGAAAAAGCCTTTCTGAAGGTAAATAAAGCCCCAAGCTGTCCTATTATTTTAAAGAAGCTGCCTCCCGTGTATGACCCTGGGGTGCGTGTTGATGGGTACCTGCCGCAAGGGTTTAGTCTGACTCTAAATCCCCTCTCCCTCTGCCTTTCTCTGCTGAAATGGGAGCTGTCATCGTGCTGCTCAGTCTTTTAAGTCGATCTGAATGCTGGCTGTCTCTCTCATAAAAAGGAAAAGTCTATAGGATGCTGCATAAGGCCGCTGTTCTGGTTTAAGGTGTGTTTTCACTCTAGTATTTGCTTGGTTTCCCCTGCCTCGTGACTCGAGTGAAGATGCCTTCCTGATGGAAGGTTTGTTATAGGAAGTGAGGGAGATGGCAGGGCCTGTAGATCTGTGAACTGACCTTTGCTGAAGCCACAGCAGTCCTTTAAATTGGGCACCTGTTGGTGGAGAGGGGAGAAACTCTAGGTACCTGGGGTGGCTGCAGGCTCCCCTTCCTCTGCAGCTGAGGAGCCCCTGAGGTTGCTCCTCACCTCCTGGGTGAGAGCAGGGCTGTGTTGGATGAGGACGAGGCAGGCAGAAATCAGGCTCCTGCTGCTCTCTGACAGAAAAAACAACTGTGAAACTGCTTGAAATATCCATCAGAAGTAGCATAAACCCAGCAGCAGCTGCCTGGAAGCTGTTGGGGATGGATGAGCAGTGGTCTCTGGCTGGGGAGCATCGGGCTGATCTGCTGGGGAGACCTATCTCTCGGGTGAGACCTAATCCCTCAGCCAGGGATGAAATAAGCTCTCATAGCAGGTACCTTTCTCTGCTGATCTGTGGTCTTTCCCCTTTTTGGCCCCAGACCACAACCTACGTGATGGGGACATCTTTAAGAGAGTCGGTCAAAAGGCAGTGGAGAAAAGAAGGCAAACAGGAAGGGCACAGTGGATGGGCAAGTTTTGGAGTGACCTGCTGCTGGGGTGGGGACACAAATCGCTGGAGCGTGTGTGAAATGAATGGCTCCAGCCATGACATGGTCAGGCTTTCAGTGAACACGAGGAGGGGGAAACTGTCTGGCTCCAGAACGGTATCTGGTGACTTGTGTAGAGGAAGAGCCCTGGCACCAACTGGTGCTTGAGGCTGATGAGAGGTGATCTGGGCAGGTCATTCAGAAAATCTGGTTTGCTGGCTGGGGGAGGACATAATCACCTTGGCCTGATGTTATCAGGGAGGCTGTGTGTGGAGGAGGAGGCAGTGAAACAGGCAGGCAAGCTGGAGCCTCTGGCTCAGAGTCAAGCCCTGGGGTCCCAATGAGGTGTGGGGCCTGGTGGGAGAGGGGATGTGCTCTACTGGTGCTGGAGAGGGATGTGAGGAGTTGGAGGAGAGCTGGTGTGAGGCTGAGCACTGACTTGGCTGAGTTTGGTTTAAGTCATAGAATCACAGAATCATAATCGTTAGCTTAGGCTGGAAGGGACCTCAGAGATCATCTCATCCAACATCCCTGCCATGGGCAGGGATGCCTCTCAACTGGACCAGGTCTCATCCAACCTGGCTTTGAACACCTCCCGGGAGGGGCAGCCACAGCCCCTCTGGGTAATCTAGTCCAGAGTCTCACCACCCTTGTACTGAAGAGGTTTTTCCTAAGATCCAGTCTAAACCTATTTTCCTTCGG
>JANHFY010004535.1:0-13385 GCA_027560095.1 Chloroceryle inda | reverse complement strand
GTACGTAGCCTCCTACCCTGCAAAGCACCGAGCATCCTCAGTGGCTGCAGGAGAGAAGGGAGACTGCCCTGCATCTCTGCATGTTCAAAACTAATGTTTCTCCCATGAGGCTCAATTCAGAGCCCCAAAGCCCTGCAGGCTGGAGCTGCTGCTGGGCAGCTAAACTGCACAGACACTTGTGTCTGCAAGAAACACTGAGTGATGAGCTCTCTGAGGCTTGGATCCCAAAGATGGTTGGGATTGGACAGGAATGGGAGTTATGTGCTTAAGTAATCTCAAAGGATCTGAGAATTAACAGCATTGCTGGGGGGTTTATTTATTTTTTTATTAAATAATGCAGCAACTGGGAATTAAAGCATCACCCAAGGAAGGAATTCCCTGCACTACTTTAATATTTTCATGAAGTGCTGCACTGCCTGCAGGTCAGACATAGGTGTTTGCAGGTGGCAGGCTGCAGCTTGCCTGTTACCCATCCTGGGGCAGGGAAATGTGGCAGTTGCATGTGCAAATACAGTTTAGCCTGAAAATTGCTTTCGGGCAGCAAAACAAACAGTCTCTTGGAAACCCTGCAAGTTTCACACTTGGCTTTTGCATCTTGGTTGCTTAGGGAGAGGAGTCACCCACATGGGGAAAACAAACAGCCAGCATCGCCTGCTTGGCTGGGAGCTCGAGCAGGTTTGACTGGAGCCCAGCGAGTGACTGGAGCCATGAGACTGCGCCGAGTCCTCTGGGAGGTTTTGTAACAAACACCTTGTAAAATGCAAATATTTGAACAGTGACATTCACGAGTAACGTGCCAGACTGAGAACTGCTCGTGGTTTTCGCTGGTTGTTTGAAACTTAAAGATGAACTTCAGGATTTTCTAGAGACGAAAGTGTTGAATATGCTGTTTGCATCCAACAAACTCATCCCCCAGTTAGTGGACAGGTTTATGAGCCATTTATTGAAAAGAAGAGAGTCCCTTCTTAATCAGCAGCCTATTTATTGTTTCTTAATCATTTGACAGCAATTCATAACCATGTCTTGTTTTCTGTTATGGGCACAACTTCATTAAGTGTGCTCCTTCCCCATGTGCTACCTCTGAAATTAATTTTCACTTTACTCCTATTCTTCCAAATAAAGGATTGTATTTAAATGGAAAATATTTCTTTCAGATGATTGCTTCCAAAAGGACCAGTTCCTTGCTCTGTTTTGGGTTATTAAAGGGTTTTTTGTTGTTGTTTTTATGGCAGGCATTTTTAACTCAGCCTCCAGAAAGCTGGACAATGGAGGAGGCTGCTGTGGGTGCCGGAAAGCACTTGGGGATGACTTTGATGACGTCCTGTGTAACCTTGGACAAGTCCCAGCACGCCTAATGGTAAGGAGACCCTTCATGGTGATTTTCTGGGGGATTATTAGTTATCTGAAAATGCGTTCCTGGTATCCCTGCCTGTCCGGGTGGTGTGAATAAAGGCTGAAAGTGCTCCCAGCTCCATCAGCCTGCTCTGTGCTCTGGTGGACTTCAAGCCAGACTGAAGGGACTGGATTGTTTCATCTCCAACCTGGAGCTCATTGACCTCCAGAGCGGGAGATCTTATGCCCTGACCTGCCTGGCTCGCATCCTGCTCTTCCCACAGAGATCCCAAAGCACCGAGGTGTTTGCATCTCTCTGTGGGTACAGAAGTCGCTCCTTCTCCACGCACTTGCCTGACCTCAGGGCTCTTGATGTGCAGCCCTGCGAGGAGAGTGGGGTGTTGCCTACACCCCACACCAAGCAGGCGAGAGCGGAGGCAGCGATGTGGCTGGGGACCATTTCTGGGGTGCTCAGAAACATGCCATTGACTCCCAGGGGTCCAGCACCAGCCTGAATCAGGTCGTTCAAGAGACCTGCAAAGCTTTGTCTTGAGCGTTATCTCTTTTCTCACCAACTCTAACAGTGAGGGGAATACTGATATCGATGAGAACTGCTGGCAATGGCTGATGGCTGGGGCAGAAATAAATTGCTTTCCCACTAGGGAAAGGTCATCTGTGAAATTTCATGGACAGTCCCTCACCCCTCATTCTCTCAACACCCCCTCCCCTGGCTTTTTTTTTTTTTTTTTTAATTTTATTATTATTTTTTTGTGTGCGCAATTGCGTGTCAGACCAAGTGCACTCAGAATGTGAGCAGGGTCTGATACAAGGAGGGTGAAATGAGATAATCCATGTTTTCATCATCCATAGGCCTCTCTTTTCACGGGCCGTGGGCCGTACTTTATTAGGCTGAGCAGCTCTGGGCCTGCAAGAAAGAGGAGCCCTTTCTCATCCCGATGAGAATAGTGCAGTGAATGGATTCCAAGTGTTTACTCAGCATTTGTCTCGTGGTTTATCAAAGGAATGAGGAGGAGGTGCCGACAGACCTTTTGTCCGGCTGATGTGTGACGACATTGTTCCATGAGTCTGCTGAATGGCAAAAGGGTTTAGGGCTAGTAAAATTCCCCTCCGGCCTTTTTTTTCTCTTTTTTTTTTTTCCTTTTTTTTTTTTTCCCCTTTTTTTTTTTTTTTTGCCTGGGATGTTCAGGGGTTTAAGAGTGACCTGCTCACAGTCAGGGCACTAAACATCAGATTTTCCTGCAGATAGGGGTGTAAAAATCCCACACTTGTCCAAAGCTGTTAGCATCTGACTTGAAGGTTGGGCTGTCTTAGTCACTAGCTGCTCTTTATGAAATTTCAGCTGGCAGGAACTGCCTGGCTGAAAGCTTTGTGTTTTGGGAGACGTGGAGATATTGGGACATAATTAAAACTTGAGTCAATCAGTGACACGTGAAGCCCAGGCCAGCAGTGAGATGAACGCTGCTCTCTGGGCTGCTGCTGCCGTTGGTGTGGGTTGGCAGTGGAGCCTCAACGTGGTTTTTTTCCCTGTTGCTTCCCAGAGTCCTGGTCCAGGAGTTTGGGTGTGATTCAGTAAATGGTGCTGACATCAGGGACGGATGCTCTTCATGCTCCGTGTGCCATTTTGGATGGACATGTTAATGAGTTAACCCTTGCAACACATCCCTGAGGCAGGTGATGAACATTTTGTGTTTTCAGTGTGGGGACACTGCAGTAGGGTGGTGAGAGCATTTCACACTGCGCGTTCCACACATTGCTCCACACCACCAAAGCACTGGGTGTAAATCCAACCTTTCCTGTTGTGTTTCTGACCCTTCGTCTCCAAGTGACTCTGATGAGCAATGGTCAGCAGCTATCAACCCATTCTCAAAGCTGATAATGCATTTCTTTTATGTAGTTGAGGAAAGATGTCCCACCTGTGAAATTACCCTCTATTGGTTTCCTACATCCCAAGAATCTTTTCTGCCCAGCTCCCCAAGTGATCTGTGGGGGGAGGTCCACAGATACATAATGGGAATGATAACTTTGTCTTGGTTGGGTCTTGCCCTGGGAGGAGAGGTGTTGGATGTGCTCACTGCTCTGGTTCTGCTCCCATCTAAGTCAACAGATCCAAGCACTGCTGAGAAGTGTTTAAACCCACCTGAAATCTCCCTGATCCCAACCAGAAAGAAACAACTGCCCCGTTCCACCCTTGCTGCCTACAGGCAAACTGCTTGTCTAAGGTCTTTTTGCTATGTCCTGCCTTTCTGTTTGGGATTTTGCTTGCTCTGTGAAGGACATTTGATCTGGGTCAGATGAGAGGTGGGATATAGTCGGTTCTCATCAGGCTCACGGGAATCACCCTGGTTGTGATGACCACAGCATCTGCTGTGGGGACATCCAGTGAAAGCAGCTGCAAGGAGGGGGGGAAGTGCTGCCAGGTCTTCCTTTGCAGAGACACTTGTGCAGCCATGCTCTGAAGGTGGCCAAGGACACCAGGTTGGAGGAGCTGCTCTGCTTTTGCCCCCATGGTATACGTGATGTGCAGGGCTCTGGTGTGAATCCTGTGTAGAGCATCCTATGGCAGACTTAACCTGGGGCGACTATTGCCACCGCTTTTCCCCAGAATAGGTGGGAATGAGGGAGTTTCTTCCCAATCATCAGCCCAAGTAAGGTTTATGAGTCCTCTTAGGGCATCAAGTCTCTGTTTGCAGAATGAGGCACCTGCTGAGTGGGGATTGACAAGTTTATAATTGGAATGTACGTAGAGGAAATAGTGAAGAGTCGGAACCTCCTTGAAAGTCCTGGCACTGGCCATGCGGAGGTACCACCTGCTATCATGGGATGCTTATTCTGCTTGCTGAAGCTCCTCTCCACCCACCCAGGAACACAAGCAATAATTAGGTTGGTTAATTTGGATGCAGTTTTCCCAAGCCCAGCTCTTGGCTGGTGGCCCCATGAGAGCAGCTGGCAATGGCTCCTGCTGACAGAGGGCACGTGCTGTGATTTGCTCCCTGGGGAGGTTCTCAGTCAGTCTTGGGGTTGGTGGAGAAGTGACTTCCTCTTTCCAGAGGCCAAGGACTGTTGCCCAGCTGGTGCTGTCCATCCCCTCTTGTGAGGTCTGCTCAAGACTGAGATGTGATCCTAGCAGCTCGTGATGGGAATCCCAAAGCACCATGGGCTTGTGCTTAAGCTGGCCAAATTATTGAGACTTTGAGACTGGTTTAGGAAGGAAAAGACCATCTTTCTCCATCTGCCTGCTTATACCACCATCAGCACCACTGGGTCTGTCTTTGCCCTCTGGGGATGTGCATGAAGGATCATGGTTTTCATGTTGTCCTTTGCAATTGGGATTCCTCAGCTGTGGTGTAAGGGGAAAAAAACCAACAGTTAAATGGGAATAAATCCTTCCCACTCTGAGACACACAAAGCTGGCAGCCCTGGGAGGAAGGCCAGCCTCAGTCCCCCAGGATGCTTACAGCACAGACACCTGACTCTTGAGAAGACCTTCCATCCTTCTTTGCTCTTTTACTCTCTGGGATTTTGTTGACTTCTGGAGGCTGCATCTGGCCACCTTTTCCTTATGGAGAGACTAAGAATTGGAAGAACAAGCCCATGCAGCTGCCAGCCTCTGGATTTCGTGGCTCTACAAGACAAAGCTATTAGGATCTGTTTGCAACCAGCTACTTCTGGGGTGGAAGCTGCTGAACTCTCTGGTGGGTGCTGGCATGCTGCTGGCTGCTCACTGAGGTTCCTCTTAACCCTTCCAGTCCCATGGCTAAGTATGGCTCTCAAATATCTCTGTGTCAATGTGCTGTTCATCTGGGACTCGAGACAGTTCTTTTGACTTCCACCCTGCCTGAACATGTCTGTGCTTCTTAAAACTGTTTGGTTTTTTTTTTTCTTTAAAACCTTGATGGCAGGATGCAAATGCCCAGTTCCCATTGGTCTAGGTGGGAGCTGGATTGTTAAATTGCTCTTACAAACCTCTCCCAGACTTTTTATGCTTTAAAGAGACCAAACCCTGGCTCTTTTGATTTTATTTTTTTTTTGACCAATTCCCAGGCTTACTCCAAGTTTCCTGTGTGTTTCCTGCCTCAGTTTCCCTTCCTGTGTGGTGGGGGACAAGCTGCTTATTTTTGATCTTTGAGGTCTTGGAGGAAATGCTGTGCCTACAGAGGAAGACAAAAGACAGGAAAATTTGAGCAGTTAGTGCACTCCAAGTTTGATGGAAAGAAAATGGGTAATATTCAATCATCTGAGTGTGTAGTACAGCAAACTGATCAGGAAAGGGAGCAGTTAATGCTCAGTTTTGTCTCCTAGCTTCTCCTGGGCTTGCAGAAATCTGTATCAGGCCTGCCCCTGTTACCTCCTAGAGACCTTTGGCTGTTGTGTTCTAGCTGATGATTTCATGCCATTTTGAAGACTTTTTTTTTTTCTTATGGCACTGAGACACCACCTCCCTCCCAGCCTGGCTCCTGTCGTGAAGCTCTGCTGAACTATTTAATTCAGTATTTCTTCTGCAAGAGCAAAGCATCATCTTGGTCATCCCTGGGAGAGAAATCTCGCCCTTCCTCTGGTATATCAACATCTCAGGTCTCAGCAGGCCTGCCATGCTTTGCAGATGGCCTCTTTGGCACTGAATCCTCTTCCCTCAAGCCCATTAGATGGAGGAAAATAAGAGAAAAATGTTGAAGTCTAGTCTGCAGTGGGAAAAGGAAGGACCTTCTGCTCTTACTGCTGGATTTTCACTTGGGAAACTCCACCACAAAGTCCATTTTTCACCCATTCCTATTCAAAAGCTTAATGATGAAGGTTCAGATGAAACTTAACCCATGTGGTTAAGTCATCAGCTGCAACCTACAGAGTCATGGTAAAAATGCATTTCATGCAAACAAAACTAAATGCATGCAACATATGCAGTGGAACCCAAACAACTCTGTGTGTGGGAAAAGCTTCCAGAGATGCTAATTAGGTGCATCTGCAAAGTCAACAGGAGTAGGATTCTTGGTTTCAGCAGAGATTATTTGGACTGTGGTCCTAGTTATGCCACTGGCTTGCTGCTTTACTCCAGATGGGGCAGTCCTTTATGCTCTACTTGCTATTCTCATTTAGTAATGGACAAAATATGTTCTGACCTCTCCTCAAGGATGTGCTGTGTTGGATATTTTTAAAGAAGGGTGTTTTGAGGTTGACATCATGTATTCTCTGACCCATGCTCATGGGCCCTCCTTGAGATGTAGTGCAGGTTGAGGTTTCAAGTCCAAATCCATTTAGGTGGAATCTTGAGACCTCTTTAACCTATGTTATCAAAAGCACCATCTTACCCCTTCTGGTCCAAGCTATAATGTGGCTTTGATCTGGCACAATGTAGAGAAAAGAACTAGGAGTTGGGGAGTGCTTTAGACCTCTCTCAAGTCCAGTGGACTAGTGCTCTTTCCTGCCACAAGATCAAGAGGACTGTGAGCAGAGAAAGTGAGCTGCAGGACAGCCCTGGGACCTGCAGGCACCTAGACAAAAAGCAAACAAAGAGGTATGACAGGGTCTTGGAGCCTCAGCAGGGAGGCCAGGGTCCCTATAGCTCACACTGCTTGGAGAGGCTGGGGAGATAAAGTGCTGCTTTTAGGGGAACCAGCTTCCCTAGGTCATAGAGCTGGTCCAAATATCCCCCTGACTGGCATCAACTGTTTCTCATTCAAAGAGAAGTAGTTCACCAAACCCCATATCTTGACTAGTCAGGATGCAGCTGGGGTATCACCGCAGAGACAGAAGTGATGTGGTGTGGTCCTCCAGAGCAGCTACTCCATATCAGGTGGTGATGGATGAACCACAAACACTCTTCCCAGGCACTCAGCTCTGACAGAAGCTACCCAGGACCTGGATGCTGGTTCCAGCTGTCTGCCTGCATCACACACTGCTGTGATATGGAGATTCCCATCTCACCTGGAGGACCCTGGTGTCCAGAGTACTTCAGAAGTGGCAGATGGAACTGAATTATCTGTATCGCTGTGGAGCCCTCCAAATAAAGAAATGTCTGGGTTGATTCTCTCAGCCCCAAGTAGCACCAGGCAGGGATGGCTGGGAGGAATGTGAGACAAACTGTGATTCACACTTGTCCAGTCTGATTTGAGTCTGAATCATCTCTCTTGCCATGTCACGAGGAAATGATCTGATGAACACTGTCCTGATATGGCTGGAGATCTTTCTCCTGAACAACATACACCTTGAAGTCACTGGTCATTTGTGGACTGGTCTCAAAGGCAGATGAGGTCTTCACAACCTCATCCAAGTTGTCTCCCCTCCAGACAGCCAGCTTCTCCACCAGCACAGATGTGTGATGAGATGTCTCCACTTGGGGCAGAAGGGCTGGGCAGTGGCCAAGTCACCCTTCTATGCCTGGGAAATCCAAAGGTGGGGTTCTTGCTCCTGGACTTGCCCCTTATCTTGCCAGGCTTTAGGATGTGTTGTGCTTGACTGCCAGCCCTTGACTCCCCATCATCACTGAGGGCCTTGGAGACCTTTCTCCAGGCTAGTAAGCAAGATATGGTCTGGGTGGGAGGATCTCTGCTCTTCTATCCCCTGACATGACCACCCCATCTTATGTCTTCACCTCTATGCCTGGGGTTTGATGCTCTTCCTGCTCCTAGCCCTGCTCCATCCGCACCATCTGAAGACACCTTTGATCCTACCCAGCCTCCACCCACCTGATCCCAGCAGCTCAAGGGGTGCCCCATATCTCTTGCTGGGGTTTGTGTTCCCCCTGCACTACCAGGAGGGGATTGCCAAAGGTGCCTGGCTAGGCTTGGGGGATTAAAGAGACTTTGTTTCAAAAGCATTTTAAGCAGTGAATAAAAAATAGCCTGACAGCTCCGCTGCAGGCAGATTGGGCTGAAGGTAGAAGACGGAGGGAAATTTTCCATGACAGAGGTGTGCTCCTGGCCTAAGGGGAGGGAAAAGGCTATTATGGCTGGAGTGAATGAAATTGCTGCTGGCAGGAGCATTTAGCAGAGGAAAAAGAGTGGGTAGTGAGCTAGTAAGGTGGGATTTTAACTGTCTGCTTGGACTTGTAGCTGGTCGGTCTGGTAGTTGTAAGAGAACAGCAAGTGGACAAGGGAAAAGGAAACTTTTTGCAGCGAAGTCCTTGCCTGGGAGCCCTGGTGTGCAGCATCTGGGCCACTTGGGCATCAGTTCCTTGATTTCCCTGGAAAACACATGCCTCAGCAGGTTTGGGTGGCTAGCTGGAGCTGTGGTGTAGACAGGGTCTGTGCAGCAGGAATGCCCCTTGCATGGCAGCTGGCAAGCACTGGGGCAGAGACAGGACTTCCCAGGGTGGCAAGGGCTCAGGCTAACCTGGGGGGTCAGGGAGAGCAAAACAGCGTGGGAATGCACAGAACACTCCTGCTGCAGTGCTCCTGTCCAGGCTAAGTTTTCCTGCCTGTTCCTGTCCCACTCATGTGATCCTCAGATGGACTTGAAAAAACTTCTGGCAGACCCTGTGGGCCAGATTCTCCCATGGACCTGGCTGCCTATTTAAATGCATTTTAAAGCATCAGTGTGTATGGGGTGAGGCCATCAAGGAGCCTTGCAGAATAACCCTGCAGGACACTGAGCTTTCACCACCTGCCACGCGTCCTCTGAACAAAATGTAGTCGGTGTGTGTCAGCATTTTGGTGGGAAGGGACAATTTTAAGGAGAAGTGGAGTTGCATCTTGAATCGTTTGAGGCTAGAAGGATGGTGAGAGGACAGTCAAGGCTGTGCCCTGCTCGGAGAAGCTTGTTGGTTCCTCGAGAAGGGGTTTTTGGTGTATTACAGTGATATTAACGGCCTTTTTGGCTCTCTGGACTATTTAACATTGCTTTATGCAAATTAATCTATAAATGTTCCTTATTAACCCCATACATGACCCGTGCTTTGCTCTTTTTAGGGTGTTGAAGCCACCAGCCAGGACAGCTGAGTCACCAGCTCAGCCTGGCCCTTGTACTTGACCTTTTCTTAGGCTTGGGTTTTCGCCATGAGGTACAGACCTGGGGCAGGAATTGATTAATGGTGGGGGTTTTTGTTTGGTTATTTTGTTCCAGGAAAAGGGAAAACTAAATATTTACCCCAAATACTGAGATTTGTCTTGAACAACAACAAAAAAAACACCAAAAGAGAAGCCAAGCCTCCAAACAAGTTTTGCCCCTGAATCATGGCTCAAGTTCCTTAGAATCTTTTTGTGTTCTTTCAAGTCTAAACAAATATGTTTCTGGGAAGATTATTGGTTTTGGTGACAACAATAAAGTTGTTGGTGTGTGTCGCCCCCCCCCCCCCCTCTTTATTCCTCTAGGAATAAAAGAAAACTTCATGATCTTGATAACAAAATTAATTAGAAGGAGAAAATCTGGACTGATTGTAGAGGGGGAAATAAAAAAAACTTCCCAACAAAGGTGAAGAACAGTTTGCAAGTTTCTTCCTTTAGGATTTTTTTTTCCCTGATGTTCCTCAGTTTGGTAAATGCTTTACCTATACTTTTTGTGAAGAAAAGATTGTGCCTGGACCTTGCTGCACAATTACCCCCAAATACATTAGTGACTCCAAGAGTTGGCTCTCGGGAAGAAGAGGTAATCACCTCATCATCGAGTACTGACCTTTTATCTGAGCAATGCAATTCACCTTCTGGTGGCAAAGCCCTTCCCATCACACAGAGTAGCTGTGGTGAGAGTGTCTCGAGGCTCTTCTGAGGATCCCCGCCTGGGAGTCTGGAACATGGGTGGGTTCAGACAGGGATGTGCTGTGGGTGGTACTCGTGCAGCTTGTAGCCGAGGTCACCAAATGCTTGGTTGTTAGAAGGTGATGGGGTATTTCAGGGCCATGCTAAGAGCACCAGCAGCAGCTCATGCATAATTGAAGCATCCTCCAGAGGCCACTGTTGGCTCTGAGGCTGGAGGGTGCTTTGAACTTCTTACTGCAGCAGTCCTTGGGAGAGGAACCAGAGAGGTCCTCACTCCCAGGGCTCCCACCCGCTCTTCTTGTTTGCACATCCCCGAGGTGGCTTCATCACTGAGGGGAGGGCTCTGCAAACAGGGTTTCTCCAAGTGTAGCTCAGTGCTGTGCAGTTATCTAGGCTACTGTTTCACCCAAGATGGGGCACAAACACTGGCGTGGATGCTTTAAGGAATGTGAACGTCCCACCGAGTTACCTACGTATGGTTTAGCAGAAGATTGTTCTGGTTTGGGGCAAGCAAATGCATGTTTTTCTAACCTATGTGGTTGCAAAAAGCAGCTTGGAAATGTGGCCTGGGTACCACTGATGCAATACCTGCCTGGGTGCACAAGGTGCTTGAAATAACAACTCTCTGAGGGTGCCCAGTCCTGTTTCTCTGCAGCAGGGCACGTTGGCCCGCGCTGTGAAGTGATTTGTGTGTGCAACGTTTCTAAAGGATACTGTGGCTCTAGTGCAAAATGGTTTGGGGGCTGGGGGTAAAAGAGCAGTTGAAATGGCTCTGCGTACTCAGTTAGGATGAACTGCTGCAGAAGGCAGCAGGTGCTGGCAAAACATACACACACTTACCAACTGTGATATATTCCCTCCTCCTCACCTCATTTTAGAGAGAGATCCAGCTCACGTGTGTTTGGTAGCCGTCTTTATTACCGTCTTCCACCTTTTTATAAAAGATCAGGGCCAGGAAGAGCACCCTGAGCAATAAAGTGGACGTGGGAATTGGAGTCTGGTTTGACCTTCCTTATTCAAGGGTAAAACGCAGTTTGTTTCCTGCCTGCCTCCGGCTCACTGTTTTATCCGTCTCTCAGAACTAGTTTGACATCTGGGTCCTAACCCAGAGAACTTGAGAGTAATTTGAAGGGCTCCATCAGCTTTAAAGTAACTGCTCACCAGCTGGAGTCTCAGCCAGTCTGCAACCTGAGACAGGGCCAGGGCTTCTCCCACTGCATGTAAAAAGATGTGAGATCGGGGCCTTGGACTATAAACACTTCACGCTGCTGGGTCTTTGTACCCCATTGTCTGGATGAATTGTCTCTTCCTTTGTTAGGTGTGATCTCAGGTGCAGGCAGCTCCAGACTCAGCCATACTGTTGGGTTTTCTTTTTCAACTACTTTTCTGATGTTTAGATCAATTAAAAAAAAAAAAAAAAGAGAGAAATTGAGTGATAACCAAGGGCTGTTTGATATGATTGAGAAAAGCTGTTCCTCCTTTGCACTCTGTAACACTTTGCTCCCAAACCCGCTCCTGCTACATCAGAAAACATTAAAATCCTTGCATCAACATGAAAACCTCACCAGCTGATGGCTGCAGAGCTGAAGGTTTCCATCTCCCCTAGGCAAGGAATTTTCTTTGTGTGTCCTGGAGTGATCTTCAGTGGCTCCCTTCTTGGGTGTCTGTCCTGCCACCCTTTCCAATGACTGGAAAAGTTGGATCCTCCGACTGAAATTAACTGGCTGTATCCAGATGCTGTCTTGATTTAAATGCATCCTTTGGGAGAAAGAGAAATCTTCCATTCTTTTACCCTTAGCTCTCCCAAGATGAATGGATGGTCCCTGCTGTGCCCTTGGTTTGTTTCCCTCCCTGAAGATCTGTGCCTTCTGTGGAGAACGACACCTTTCCCTAATGCTCTGTTTCACGCTTTCTCACCTGCTCTCTCCAGCCAGTGCCTACACTCCTGGTGTTATCCTCGTTTGGCAGAAGAGAAACTAAGGCATTTTACTCCAACAGCAGCTGGTTCATGCCAGACCAGGACTGGACCCGACATGGTTCTGTTAGACCCACGATTCCCTGCCTGAGCATTGGAGAGCAAAAAACAGCCACAAATACCTGCAGAAAAAATAAAGCAAGAACAAAACCACATGGAGAAACAAGCAGGGGAATGAGTGATAGGAGGAAATAACCTGGTTGATGAATTTAAAACCACTAGGAAATGCTTAAAGAAAAGGACTGGAGGATCTTTTCTGAAAGGCTGGGTGGCTTTTTAGTTTAAAAAAGAAGAGAGGAGGATGGTATGACCTGGCTGAGATCATCTACTCGCCTGCATAGAAAAAAACTTTTGTCCTGCTCTGCTATTGGAAATACTTTCAACCAAGTTACAAAGCTGAAAGCTGCAATTTTTACCTGAGGGGGGACTTAGGGAGGAATCTGCCTTGGTGTCAACGGCGTAGGCGTTTTTCAGGACACGACCATGTAGCTACCTGAAAAACTGTGATCTGACTATAAAACTCCTCCCAGCTTGTCCAGCCCACCCTGTGCAGTTGCTCCCTTATCTGCTCCATGCTGGGCTTTCCATGGGTGGGCATCTTGGTTAGAGGTGATGCTCAGCAGCATTGGGTGAGGATGGTGTGAAAGCCCAAGGCTTTCTTGGTGCTGATAAAGCAGCCCCTCAGCTTTAGCATTGGCATATGTCATGGATGGGGGATGGCAATTCTGCCCAGCCAGCTCTTGGAGTGCAGGATGAGATCTGAAGTTTTCCCTGAAGCCCAGCAGGGCTTTCTGAGTCATCTGGTATCTTCCTTCAGCTTCAACGATGATAGAAAAATGATAGTGACCTGCAGTGATAGGAAGACCCCTGCTTCCTCTGTCCACCCCCAAAATGTCATCCCTGTCCCACTTCCCTTGCCTACCCTGGGGGAGGTACCCGCAGGCAGCCCCGAGCTCTGCGGACCACTTTCCTTTCTCATGGGAAAAGAAAAAATCTTTTTCCAGAATTTCTTTCTCAAGAGGTCTCACCAGGCTGCAGAGTAACTAAAATTAGGGACTTGATTTTGGGGAGTACCCCCTGATGTCGCCACCGCTGCGTCCCGAGTTCTCTCTGAACGCTTTTCCCAGAGAAAAAAAAACCAACGAAATCCAAGCAGTGGGGGGGCCCCGGCGGGAGGTTACCTGCTCTGCTGCTGAGGGCTGGCTGTGGAACCAAACTCGTCCTGGTCTGGCCGTCAGGACTCGTTTAGCGAAGTTTTTCTTCTGGGAGGAAACATCAGTTCAAGAGAAAGCAAAGCGCCCGGGAGCGGAGCCGACCGCCGCGCTGGCACTCGGGACCCCCGGAGGACGGAGCGCGGGGGGGCATGGCTG
>JANHFY010004534.1:0-12373 GCA_027560095.1 Chloroceryle inda | reverse complement strand
CCCTTCCAGTTTTAAACCATCCCCCCTTGTCCTGTCCAAACAGGCCCAAAAGTCTGTCCCCATCTCTCTCCCAAGCCCCCTTCAGATACAAAAGGGCCGCCTGTCCAGCACTGCTCTGGAGCAGAGGAGCAGGATGCAGGAGGAGGGGGGGGAGCTGACTCCAAGGAAACCAATGGATCCAAACTCTTCGCCAAAGTGGACTCAGATTTTTTTTTTTTTTCCCCTTGACACAACATCCTAATTCGACTTTTTCAGTATCTTTCCTTCAACAACCTTTTTTCCTTCCTCCCCTTCCTACCCGGCAACTGCGCATTTATTAATTCATGAGGCACTAATTAGTTCTTTGTTTAATTTTGTGTTAAACAGACTGACCGGAATGATAACGACTTGCAGCGTTGCATTACGGTCCCCAACCGCCCCTGTTTTCTGACAACAAGGGAGCGCAGTGAGACTGGCGTGATGAACCCCAATTCCCACTCCAGTTGCACTTCATTAAGTCAAAATGTGACAAGAAGCTTAGAGAGCAACTTTCAGATCGGATCGCACATAACAATTGGGCAGGAAACTTTCCGAGGGGGAAGCGGGAGAGGCGCTGGCAGCGCAGGCTGGCACCGCGCGCAATTCCCCGGCGTGCCCGCCTTAAAGGAGCCGGCTCGGGCTGCCGGTCGAGGCAGGGCTGAGGGCACGTGCTGGCAGCGAGGGGTGCCAGGCGAGGAAGAGGAGAGGAAGGGCAGCAAGTCCAGCTAAATGCTCAGCAGGGCAGGACAGGAGGCATCGCTGCTTTCCGCTCCCCTCGGTTTCATTTGGGACAATGGGTTGTGTGGGTGGCCTGCGGGATGCGCAACCAAGGACCACGGGCGGGATAATCCCTCAGCAAGTCACTTTGGGAACTCTGAGGGCATCTTTAGGTACCTTTAGCTTCATGCCTCAGTTTCCCCCCTGTAGCTCAGTGGTGAAACACCTGGAGATTGACAGCTGCTATTCAACTGTCAAGAGCTACACAATTACAACAGAGCGCCCTAAACTGCCAAGGAAGAGGTGGAATATTGGCACCGACACTGCTAAAGTGAGCAGTGGAGGGACAGCGCTGACACCCGGGAGAGAGCCTTGGGCTTCGTACAGCACCTGACGCTCACTGGCACTACCGATTTTTGAAACTGGCCTGGCCCAGCTTCACCCGGCAGAAAAAAGTCAAAGCATGAATCATTCTTCAGCACTGGTCAGCCAGGGGCTGGCAAACTGGTGACACAGCCCGGCTCATAACCAGGCTCAGCCGGATCCGTCCCGGTGCTGTTGGCACACGAGGGTGCACAGCGTATGGCCAACTCCTCGAGCCCCTCTTCTGGCTCACAAAAGTGCAGTGAAATGTAAACAGCCTACAGGAAAGTGAAACGGGTCTTAAACCACCTCCCAAGAGGGTGGGGGGGTGAAAAGGAAAAGAGGGCTTCCCAAGTGCACGGAAGATGGGCGTTCTGCAGCGGTTCAAAATGCACCTTCTGCTGTAGCATGGACATCAGCTGTGGGGATAAGCCAAGATCACACAGAAGTTAAATGAGCTGGGAGGTCTCAATGCCTTTTCTGGCAGGTATTTTTCCACACTTCTCCCTCATCCCTCTCTCTCGTCCCTAGCCTTGCTCCACAAAGGCCCAAAGCTCAACTAAGGTCCAAAACACTGTCAAAGCCACTCTTGAGGATCTAATCAGGACTGGGGAATGACAGAAATCCTAGGAAAATACCAGACCCCTCTGATTTCAGCTCTACATGTGATCTAGATCCCATAACAATGCAAATGTAGAGATTAACACTCAGCTGGAGGGTCGGACCAGTGTCCAGAAAGGGCAAAACCAGCCACTACCACCTGAATCCAGGACAAGAGGGAAGGTCCAGAATTGCTGGGGACAAGAAACACCCCTTACTGTCACCAGCCCAATAAGCCTTCTTGGTTTTGCAGAAGGGCTGGAATATCCCAGCTGCTCTATAGATAGAGTTGGGCCTTGTCATCTGCTGAGTAGATGTTTCAGAACAAAAGGCAGACACAAACCCCATCTCTCTGCAAGCCCAGCCTGGGCTCCGGGCCATGGACCCTGCCCAGGCGCTGATGCCGAGCGAGCGGAATGCAGCTCACACCCTCTCTCAGGAGCAAGGGGATGGTGGGGCAGTGGCACAGAGATGTCCCCATACTGGCCCAAGCCTGGCCTGAGCAGGAGGAGGAGCTGGTGAGCTGAGATGAGGAACCCACACTGCTGCCAAGGCAGAGCGAGGGGCAGCTGGAGGACATCCTGGGTTTCCTGGGACAGAGTTGTGCACGTTGTCACCGCACAGTCACACCCAGCTACCATCTACACACCTTGGGCTGCTCAGGGGAAAACGCATGAGCTGATGAGAGGGAAACTCCTTTCATCTCCCATTCCCCCCTTTCTTGGCTGCCATTACAAAGCAACATCACCAGTAGCATGATACAAACCAACTACATCCACTGACTGCTCCGGCTCTGCGGCTGCCGGTGCTCTCAGCAGAGTTTTGTGCTGAAAATGAGGGTAACAAGCATCCCAAATAGGTCATGGGCTGCCCCTTCTTCCTAAAACAACAGGCTGAAATGCCCTAGACTCCATCCCCAATCCTCTTTAACCAGGAAAACTCTCCTCCCAGGATTACGGGCCCACTGCCCCCCTTCTCTTCCCCTCCATCTGGCTGGGAGCAGCCTGGGACCGAGTGCTCTTCCCAGCCCTGGGAGAACCCTGCAGTTTCTCTCTCATAAAAAAGAAAAATGAGAGCTATAAAAAAGGCAAAAGAAAAGAAAAGCAAAGCAAAGGGAAATCACTGCAAAGGAAGAAAAGAGCAAAGCCCCCCTTCCCTTCCACCCCTTCCCCATTACCTGCCTTTTTAGCACTGGGTAGAGCCGCCTGTTTCATTGCTCCCGAGGACCCCCCTGGGCACAGCACTCCCCGGGGGAATCCTGCCCTGCCTCTCACCCTTTCCCCCTCTGCTCAAACCTGTTGAGCTGAGCCCAGACCAGCTCAATCAAGGTGATTCAAAAAGGAGGAGGAAACCCAGTGCTGAGCAGTAGAAAAGAGTCAGGGGCCACCCTGGAGTAACCCTGCAGCTCAGTGCCCCTCAGCCACCTCTGGAGTGCTGGAGCCAGGCATGGGACAGAGGGACAGGAGACAGCAGCCCTGCTGGTCCCAGGACCAGGAAAGGCCCAGGATTCCCACCATGCTGCAGAGCTCCATCACTGCCCAGCGTAACAGGAGGGGGGCTGCCCAGGGAGGATCCCAAGGAGTTCACCTCCCACCCGACATCTGTAAAGCACAGCAGTCCCTGAACTTGGCATTCGGCAGTCCCGGGCTGGCTCCTGCTAGTTTGCTGTCAGGCTGCCTAAGCAAACCAATTAAAACTAATCATTAATTATAAAGAAGAGAGAGAGAAAAAGACCCTGAACAAATGGAGTACTGGAAAGGGCATAGGGAAAAGAAGGACAGGAGGGAGCTGAGTGAAAGAATAGAGCTCGCAGAAGGGGCCGGGGGGGTGAAGAAAAGAGCTTTAACATCCCCAGCACAGAGCCTGGGATGAAGGTACCAGAAGGGCAAGAGGCCTCCCAGGGCAGCGCAGGGCAGTGAGAGGCAGAGGTGAGGGAAGCAGGGGGGACCCGAGGGAAAAGTGACAGTGCCAAGGATGGCGAGGCACGTGCAGAGACCATCGACAGCCACGAGGCCGGCTCCACGTTCCCTTGGCCATCCCAGCCCTGGCAGGGCCCGGCGGGGCACGAGCTGCAGTCTGGTAGAGGAGCGGGTGCTTGCCAACCTGGGGAGACTGGGGCGGAGGAGGAGGAGGAGGGCGCGGGAGGATCAGAGCACGCGAGGAAGGCAGAGCCAGGGGTGTGCACCAGCACTCAGGAGCGCTGTCCCTCCAGCTCCTGGCTCCCTCGGAGCGAACGCCTTAGCTGGGGATGAAAAATGGGGCATTTATGAAAAGCCCCTGATTATGCGGCTTTGGCTGGGGCCCTGGCTCCATCGCCGCCGCTGCCGCGGGCTCCCCACGGGCTCCGGTGGCAGAGAACCCCGGCAGCTGTCGGTGCAGCCAGCGCACCCCCGCCACCCCCGCGCCTCCGTTTTGTTCCCCGGCCCCGCACGCACGCTTCCCGACGCCCCTTTTGAAGAGCCTCGGGCCCACGTCGGGGCTGGCGGATGGCGGAGAGGTGGGGGCAGTGCCATGGAAACGGGCCCTTTCCTGGGGAAACGCGCTGCCGGGTGTCCCCCCCCGCCCCTCGTCCCGGGTGCCCCTTTTGAGGAGCTGTCAGGACCCTGAGTGAGTGTCACACGACCCAAGGACCAGGCGTGACCAAGCCTATTTTCTGCCTCAAATTTGATTGATTAAAAAACTTTTTAGGAAAACCATGTTAAAAGACAAAAAAAAAAAAAAAAAGGGAAAAAAAAGAGGAAAGAAAAAAATTAAACAGAAAGGGACAAGGGGGTGGGGGAAAAGGGAAAGGCCTCTGTGCTGGGTTTCCCTGGCAATAGCACCAGGGGACAAGTGTCAGAGGCAGATAAACAGCATAACCAGGCCGAAAATAAAGGTCAAAGGAAGCATGAAACTTAACACAACAGTGATTAAGATAATGATGAAGCAGGGGACCCCAGGAAGAAAAAAAGTGTGACACAGAGAAACACAGAAACACACATAATCGCTCCAACGGATGGCCCAAGAGAGTTGGTATGTGGGAAGAGGTGACGGGGCTTGTTAGGCCCTGGAGATACCTGGACAAGACTGGAACTGGAGGGAAAACCAAAGGGGAAGATTTGGGGAGAGGGGTTCTGTGATTTCCCCTTTGGCTTGCTGCGGCAGGTCGAGCTTGCCCAATGCCAACAAGCCCCCAGAGCCGAGGGGGTCCCTCCCATAACACAGATTCTCTGTCCCAGCCAAGCAGCCCTTGAATTTGCTCCCAAATTCCTCAAAAGAGTTTCCCTGATGTCGGGAGGGGAGCCCAGGTAGGTGTGAATCAGGGAGGCCGGCTGACACCGCCGGAGCCGTGCTGGTTTATGCTGGCTCGGGATCCAGCTCTTTGCCTTTAAGCAGCTGGTATAAAAAGCCTCAGAGACGCCAAGAGGGAACGAAGCTGGTCAGGCCTCCCTGCCCACCTCCTCTCCTTTGCCAAGGCTATTCGGCAGAGGAAAGCAAGGGAGGCTGAAAGGATTCAGAAAGCAAGTCCAAGAATGTCATACCCTTCGGCGGCTGCCTACTCCATCGCAAAACCTCCAGGATGAGCTCATGTTTTTGGAGTCCAGTCTGTGACTTCCAGTTGCCTGGGACTGGCTACGTTACTGTCGCCAAAAGGCAGCAAATTGTTCACCAGCTTCTACCTCTGGGAGTCCGAGACCTTTAAAGCTTGTGCAATAGAGAGCACAGAAACACAAAGGTGCTCCACCTTTTCTGCATCACCTTCCCATCCGGAGTAACTCTGATCCCCTGGGAAGTTTCCCTGCGCTGCCTTTTCTTGCACGCCAGAGCCAGGGCTTTGGTGGGACAGGACCAGGACTGGACTTCACCACCTCCAGTGCAGGGGCTGCCACCTCACTCGCTTCCTTGGGCCTGCTCAACTAGCTCAAATTCAGACAGAACACTGGTCAGAAAAGCACTGTTCTTCCTATCCAGTATCTCAAGGAAAGTGACTTTATGTTGACAATTCTCTTCTATCACGAGGCAGTATAAAGAAATGTTTTCACCAAAAGAGCTGAAAAAGCAATACCTGGACATTCACACACAGAGGCACACACTCATCAAAAAGCTGGTTCCATCAACTGTATTTCAGTGCAAAATTTCTAGCATCATATTCATGTGTCTCCCCCCTCCCCCATCATTTATATTCATGGTCTTTTGTAAAGAACGATTCAATTAAGCCACCGAGGTTCCTCGCTAGGAGGACAGTCTGAACAGTGAGAGGAACTCCCCAAAAGTAGAGCTGGGCCAGGCAAGGCTTTGCTGGACTGGGAGAGGAGTCTGAACATCCACCAGAGATGTGCAGTTGGAGCAGCTGGGACACCAATACCTCACAGCTCTGGAAAAACAGCACATCTGAGAGTGTCAAGTAAAAAAAAAATCACTGCTCCAATCCCTGACATTATTGGCTGAAAAATGTGATTTGAAAAAGAATAATAGAAAAGAAGGGCCTTTTTAATTTCATTTTTGAGCCATTACAGTTCATGTTTTCATGCTTTTCTTTTTTTCAGAAGAGCAAGAAATGTGATTAAAAATGAAAAAAATCCCCAACCAAATAATGAAAGCTGAGATTCTCATCCAGTCTCCTGTGTCCAGAAACACGGACTTTAAGGGAAAACACCCGATGTCCTCAGGCACAGGGTAAAATGAGGGATTGGCAGTGTTATGTTTTGGTTAATGCAGTTAGGAAATGTACAGAAAGATACCAAAGATACTCATAAACTGTTCTTGGGCTCTCCTGCCCGCACTGGTGATAGCAGAGATTCAACACAGGCTCAGATGCGCACGCACGACCCTGGAATGGGACAGCGAACCCTCGCCGGGGACGCGTGTGCCAAGCTCTTCAGGCTGAAATCTCCTCAGTGACGGCACCGGTTCCATTTACTTTTCGCAAGGAAAACCAACCCCACCCCTCCAAACGGACAGCGGGACCTTGAGGTCTGATGCACAGATGTAAGATTACTCCTCAGCAATAAGAAGTCTGCTTTTATCCAAATCTTTTTTGCGTTTTCCAGTGAAAATGATACTCTGCATTTCAAAAAGCTCTGTGAGCAAAGATCAGTTTCACTTTCTAACACGCTTCAACTGATTTTTTTCTTGTTCAGACAGAAAACCCAGCAGCTTCAGCCACAAAGAGAAATGAGAAAGGGAACATGGCAGATATCAAAAGGACCTGGAGTGAAGGCAGGGATCCCTTTCCAGCAGCACACTCCTCCTCACCTCTCCCGGCAGCCTCAGCTGAGCAAAGGAGCAACTTTCTCTGGCCGCTCACCCTGACGGCAGCACCGTCCGGTCCCCACTGGCAGGCAAAAAGCAGCAGTCACTGGCAGGCACAGGGAAGAAAGGCAGTGCCCAGCCACGTGACAGCAGGTCAGGGTGGGCACATGCCCTGGGCTTCCAGGCTACCAGGGCAATCGGCTTGTTGGGAACACATTCTGACACGTGTATCCCTGGACACGCAGGACCAAATAACCGCGCACACCTCGCAAACGTGTGCGGAGAACACAGAACTCCCTCGCCATGGCCGAGGAACTGTCAGGAGAACACAAGCAAAAGCTGCTTCTTGACAGCGAGTCATTTATATTTTAGCTTCGTTCCATTATCCTAACGAATCCTTCATCAGCAGATGCAATATTAACAGCAGAAAATCAGCTCATTACATCCGGGGGGATTTCATCAAGTTGACAATCATATATGCAGCTACCCGAGCCTGGAGAGGACACTGCTCTTGTTATTTAGTTATCTTGGTTTCATCTTAGAGGCATTTTTCCTTCTTTCTTTTCGGGGGTGGGGGCTGATGTTTAGTGGGTGTTTCCCAAACAACTGCCAGACCCCAGAGATTTTCGGGTGCTGGTCCATAGACAGATGCACTCAGCTGGGAGAAGCTCCAGCCCATCCACAGTAGCTCCAGCTGTTAAAGGTGGAAAAAAAAAAGTACCCTAACACAATCTGCAATCTCTGGAGCTTTGAGGGCATTTGTCTGTGGAGTTCAGACTCCAGGAGGGGGTTTGCATCCTATGCAGCTCCTGCCTGGTCTCCAGGAACATCTGGAGCAGCTGTTTTGGTTCTTTTGCTCCAGGCAGGGCTCCCCACGTAACACTCTGAAGGGTCTCTCTCTGCAAGTGTCCTTATCCAACTGCAGGGTGCCCAGAGGGATAAGATGCATTCAAAGTCTGGAATTTTGTGATGAACTTCCCAGGCAAGCAACAGAAGAGACAGCCCAGATGAGCTGAAGAAGAGGAGAAGGGAGTATCAAGAAGAGTTAAAGGACGAGTTCAGAAGACTGTGGGGCTCCTGTCTCCTGCCCTGTCTAGGAAGCATTAAACGACACAGCTGGTTCCTGTGACCAGACTGTCAGGACACCTTTAGATGATGCACTAGAGCATGCCTGAAATACTCCACAGATCATCTTGTGCAACATCTACGTGAGAACTCTGAGTCTTTGCTCTTCTTCCCCTGCATATTCTTGTTTTAAAATAATGGGAATGGGCAAGTATGTTCCAGGATTCCTTCTACTTCTAACAGTCATTCCAGGGCCTACAGGCTGAGGAGCCCTGCAGCAGAACAGCAGCTCAGGTCCCCTCTGCTAAGTGGTGGAGCAGCCAGGTGAGGGTCGGCAGGAGCTCCCCATGCCTGTGCACCACACCAGATCTCCAGGCAGCCCACGATGCCAGAAAACTGCAACACTGCAGACATGTTCCTCAGCGCCTGCACAGCTGGGGTCTGCCTGCAAAAGACCCTCCTGCTCTGCCTCCCCTGCTAAGGGGCTTCCTCAACAACAGGAGCCAAAGCAATCCTTGGTACCTCCAGCCTGAAGAGTCACTGCCTGCAGCCTCAGGCCTTCTCCCTGTCTACGAAGGAGCCTTTCTGCCCACACTAAGATTCCCTGGAGGAACAGGGATCTCCTGCCATGTCACACATGGTGGGTATCTTTGCCACCACATCAAGCAAAGTCTTCTGATTTTATGTGGAGAGCAACAATCCAGCTTCCAGGACTTCCTCTCCATCAGGGGAAGAAGCTGGAGAGACCAGTGTGGAATGGGACATGGACCACGCGTGGCAGATACCTGCTTCTGGACAAGCCTCTCTGCTGCTCAGTCTCGACCACTCAACACAGCTGAAGGAAGAAGTTGAGCTCACATCTCCTCTAGCTCAGAGGGGGCTGGGATGGACATTTTACATTTTCCCAGCAGGGCTGGATTTCTGCACAGCAAGGAATATGTTCCCGGGACGTCAACTCCAATCTCTACTGCGCTCTGACAGATTTAAGCTCCAGTTTGTCCGACAACATCCCAAAGTGTAAGAAACTGGGGGCAGACTCTCTAATCAGGCTGTAGGACAAAGGCCCGGTCTGACCCTGTCACTTCCACTTACTCCTGCTGTCTGTCTTGCTCCCCCCACCCTCTCGGCAGCCTCCCTGCCCACCCTCGGCTGCCCTCCCTTCCCTAACACAGCTGGGCTAATCCTGCTCCTCCCGCGTCCAGCGCAAATCCTCCCCAGAGTAAACCAATCCTGGGAATTTTTATTAGATTATCAGCCTGCCAGCTCAGTGCTGGCTGGACTAATCCTAATCAGGACTGATTTCTATTAGCCAGCTTCAGGGAGGAGCTACGCTGTCCCAGCACCCCAGGCCCACACTGGGGGAGCCCGATCTATTTTTTTAGCCCAATCTATTCAAATGTTCCTTTTAGAAAGGAGCAAATTTAGATCCCTGGTGCAGCAACTGCAGAGTTTGTGTGTGGGCTGCATGCACGGAGCAGAGCTGGGCAGCCATGGGGCAAACTGTCCCCACCTCGTCACTGAGCTGTAAGTGGAGCCAAAGGGGTCCAGGCTCCACAGCCCCTCCGGCTCCTGGCTGGTACGGCCAGCAAGGGCCAGTTAGTGCCACATGGAAAGATGCTTTGTGGCAGGGGACACGAGCCTGCCGGGTAGCAGGCTGAGATGATGGGCTCATTTCAGACAAGAGGACAAGCGGCCACAGCTGGAGTGACCAGGACAGAGTTCGCAGCGCTGGCTGAGTCAGCGAGGTCTCCATGCCCCATTACCCATGCCCAAAGCAATCTACTCTCACTTCCCTCCCCTCTTCATTAAAGCAAACTGTCTCTCAGGTATTTCTTTCCTAAAACCACCCCTGGCCCTGGAACGGACGTGACTGAAAATGTTTGCTCTCTACTGGCCCGTGGACTGAGGCTGGTGAAAGTTTTGCTGACGACTTAACAGGATTTGAGTCAAGCCACACGGGCAGCTTGAAGCGGGCAGCTCACAAACAGGGTGTTGAGGCGAGCGAGCTGTGTCCCCTGCTTCTGTCCGCTTGTCCAATCCACCCGCTCTGTGCTGAAAGCACCACTATTAACAGCAGCCCCCAGGGGACTCCAACGCGCTTCTGAGCGCAGGCAGCTGCGATACAGCCGCTCTGCTGCCGCACAGACAGACAGCAGACAAGGGGCACTCAGGAAAGCCTCTCTTCCCTGGGATCTTTGAAACCTTCTCGAGAAGAGGGGTCATTTAAACCTAATTGCTGCTAAGACTCTTCAAGACTTGCCTACTCGCCCTCTCACATGCACAATTACACCATCTTTATGCTGCCTTCCAAAGGAGGATGAAAAGCCTGTAGAACTGAAAGCTGCATTTCCCAGGGACCGTGGTTCTCTCTGACCTGGGGCTCAAGTGCACAGCTTACCCTCCCATACAGTAGCCATAGGGACAACAACACACTAGACAGGGCTTCAAGAGAGCCAGGAGGTGCCCCAGGCTAAGACCAAGATCAGATGTGCTTTCCATCCTCAAGAGAAGCCCCAAAATGAGTCAGGGTGCTGCCTCTCTGCTGCCAGCTTTGCAGAGGAGAAGCACCACACAACCCCAACACACAAAACACATCTTCTAAAGGAGCAGGTCCACAGCCAGTGCCTCCAGACACTCCATGCTGCATCCACTCAGGACCTTGTTCTGTGCTCAGGGGCATTAGTGCAACTCATGAGTAACTGTCCAGAACATCAGGCTGTAGCCCAGAGCAGCTCAAGTTCTTTCTGCTTTCTGGCCAGGCTTACAGCACCAGTCTTACTCTGGTAGGTGGCAAGGTCTCCTCAGAGAGAGTTAACCAGATCCGTCTGGAATCAGAGGCTGCAGCAGGCTTCCTGATGACAGAGAGAGAAATGGGGGACTTGGCCCAAACCCTCTAGAAACCACATCAAAAAGAGATGTGGGCGAGAGCCAAGAACAGATGATCCAGCTGTGAAAGGGCTCTGTGTGTGTATGTGTTCGTGTGTGTGCGTGCGTGCAAGCAGAGGAGAGGGGAAAAATCAAAAGAAAGAGAGAAAGGAAAGAGGAGGAGTAAGGATGAACAGAAGGATGGAAAGAAAAGGTGTGGAAGCACGAGATCAGGAAGGGACCAGAACTGTCACAACGTGTGTGGCCTGCTTGCGAGCACGCAATCGACAACAAAACATGGTAACAATATATAATAGATGTCACGCGTTAAGGATAAACAAATCGGGAGAAATACTGGGTCTGTCTCTAGCTCCTCCCAGCTCAGAATATGGGGCCAGGCTTGTTCCAGTGAGGAGCACAACTCCGCTGACCTTGGTGGAGACATGGAAATGTGCACCCTTTGGAAAAGCTTGCATGCCCCCTCTTGCTCTGCTGCAAACCCGGGTACTGCTCTACTTCTACACACGGACTCCGTTCACAGAGATGGGAAAAGGCAGCAGATTGCCCTGGGCAAGCTGGTGGAAGAGCTGTGGCTGGAGACTGGACTCCCAGTTCTGTGAGTTTACCACCAAATCAAGGTTTAGCCCATGGAGAAGCAGAGCAGCACAAGCACAGTGCAGTGCTAGCAGGACAGGGTCATGCCTCTCAGCCTCCTCGCTCAGGGCTGCCTTCCCTAAACCAACAATGTTTCTCTGCCTTGGTTTTGCCTTCAGAGGACACATGGGTGGACATGTCCCTGTGATGTCAGCCTGTCCTCCTGCCACTGGACTAGTAACCCAGGCTGGGACAGACACCTGATCTGGGCATGTTTCCTAGTCCAGCTGTGTGCTCCCTGCCAGTCCCATGCTGGGCTCTTCTCTATGCAGAAGGGATGCTTTGCAGAAGTCCCCTCCACACTGCACCTAATGTCTCCCCCTTCCCACCTTCCCACTTATATGACCTGGCAGGCAGACTCCAGGTAAAGGAGACCCAGAGAGCAGCCAAACCCAAAGCTCTTGTTGAGATCCGTAAAAGAACAGGCCTTTACCACAGGGGTATCACACGCCAGATGTTGGCCAGGAATGCTTGAGTGCCATGGCAGAGGTGAAAGGGAAGATGAAAGACAGAGCAAACTGGGCACAAGGTAGGAAAAGGAAGTGAGAGAGACAACTAGGGGAATGGTGGGGACACCAAAAGATGAAACAGGATAAACTCAAGTTGCTTCTGTCCTTTAAAAGACCTCTGGTCTCAGGCAAGGACACAAATGCGCACCTGACCTCACCAACCGGAGTGGCTGTGGTCGGGCAGGGAATGTGCCCAGCTCGATGACCCCTGGAAGCTGGGCAATGCCCAAATGCAATCAGGGAAAGTTTAGACTTTCCTCCCCCTGCTGCCTCTTTTTTTTTTTCTCCTTTTTTTTTCTTGTTTTTTTTTTTTTTTTTTTTTTTTCCCTTCTCTTTTTTCCCACACCTCC